>ML798152.1:50401-68576 GCA_009831015.1 Picea engelmannii
TGTAGGGGAGCGCTCACCCTCAAAACCTTTGTTTAAGAGCTCTTCTCAGGTGATAAAAGTTCCTTGATTTCAGTTAATCATTTTTCCTCCTCCAAATCAAGTGTATGAGATGTCTTAGATGTCTTAAGTGCCTCCTTAGTGTCATCATTATGGCAGCATGCTTGAACAACATTTATGACACTTGTGAACAACTTGCGACACTTGCGAAAGTTGTAAGGAACATGCGACACTTATGACACTTATCGAAGTGAGCAATATTGAGGTGTAACAGATTGTCCCCCAAAGTATGAAGTTAGAAGATGCGAACTGATAACTTAAATGCTTTGTAGACATTCAAGCAAGGGTATAGACTCGGAGAACCTGACGGAAGCTACACACAAACATCCAACAAATATCATGACATATTTCAAAACCCAAGGCAGGCATACCTATGCTTGGGTGATCAAGACTTGCAAGATATGGCCGCCATAAAATACACTGCGGATCCATAATTGTATTGATAAGAAGGTATAGCCACCGAAGATACAATGTGGATCTATACTCTGATGAATCGGACTGATCATAGCCACAAAGAATACACAGTGGATCTACGAGATGACAAGACATAGCCACGACAAATACAAAGTGGATCTATGTAATAGTGTATGTGTTATTTGTCCAATAGAAACTCATTCGCAACCTGGGCAAAGCATATATCAAAGTGGTCACTCAACCCAGGGTCTTCTTACCAATCCCAATATGGTACGAATCTAACCATGTGAATATATGTCCTGATGTCGAACATGGCAGAAACCACTTGATTACCGGTCAATGATGTAAACCGTTAACAAGCGCGAGGGAAATCACCATTAATGTCAATGGTTCCCAAGGTACCCTAGTACATTCCAGTGAATGTGAATAGATGAGATGAGGTCGAACATCCATGGAATCATCTGATCAGAGGTCAATGATGTAAACCTACTGTCAAATGTGAGGAGGCCTACCATTGAGGCATGCAGGTCCCAAAGTACTAACTGGTTTCTAAGTCTGATTCCTCGATAATGTGTTGAAGTCGACATGAATAAACTTGTCGAGGGAGGGCCTTGATGTATCCCCCATCAACGACACGAAAAAGACATAGAGATGTAATTGGTAGATCAAATGGGCATGGATTGACACAGGTTTTGAGGCAAGATATTTGGGATGGCTGACTCTAGAGGTGAATACTTCCCTTGAACACTGAGGCACAACAACAAAACATGACATGGACCAAAACTATGCAGTGGATACTGTGACTTGCATCGGGTGACCCAAAGGAGCGAAAGGAACTCAAGGATTGGCTCAATGCAGAGGTTCAGCGGATTATGATATGTGCAAATGACAAAGTGCCGTGTTCAAGGGTGACTCTAAGAATTGCTGGATAATGTTCTCAAGAGACTGCTTGGCTTGCTCCTTTCAATTTTTTCCCCCATCTAGATAGACGAGTACCTCTTTTTGATTTAATGAGCTCAAGGAGGATAACACATGCTCGATATAACTCACCTTCGGTAAGTTCCTCTTCCTTTGTTTAACGAACCGGAAGAAGTAAGGGTTCGGTCCCATATGGGTTTGTCGATGTGTGCTTTAACGAGTCCAAAGACAGAAAACTCGAAGGTTTTTTAGGATTATAGAGTTTGGAAAAACACTTAAAAGAGAACTCTCTCAGTTCCTTTTTCATACAGTAGTCTAACAAGACCGAAAAAGAGACAAACTATCGCTCGAAAGACGCCCTTTCTAACCTTTTAACGAGTGTGAAAGGAAGCAAGGTCACTCGACAATCTTTTCATATTTAGAGAGTTTGAAAAGGGTTTAAAGATGACTCCAGGGGGGTTCCTTTTTCGTGTGTTCGTGTATCTGTACGGGTCCGAAAAAGAGATAAAATTTTACCCGGTTGCGTTCTCATATTGTCAAGCTCGAGAATGAACTAAGACTATGCTCATAAGCACGACAAGGTAAATAATCCATCGGAACTGCCAGGAAACCTGTGATGCCAAAACTACAAACCAGGGGTTTAGTGAAGCCATTATATTGTTAGAGAAACCCAAAAATGACTATATCTTATAAAAATGAAAATTTATAAATAACAATACAATGAAAATTCCATTTACCATTTCATTTTGCACAAGGATTTTGGAGTAGTGGAGATTCTCGTTTTGAGGTGGATCTTGTTTTGCTCACTGCCGGAGCTACGGTTGACCATTTCGCTTGCCGTTTGGACCAGGTAGATGTCCATATCTTCTTCTTTAAAACACATGGTTTAACATTCATTTTAATAGCATCATTTAATTTAAAATATGAAGCCTTAAATTTCCCAAAAAGATCAAAATCAGCCTCTTTTAAAAATGATGGAAAAAGGGATTCTTTTTGCAAAAACGTTCTATAAGAGGATGGCCAAGATGCCAACGCCTCAATAGCTGATTATATGGGTCATTTTTGGCAAAGAACCCATGAAAAATCCCCACGTATGCCCATGCAACCATAGAGAAGTCGTTTTGATTTTAAAAACGTTTTTATTGTTATATGATGAATGTTAAATGGCTAGGGAAGGGCGTGGTGATTGTAAAAGAGGGTGTGGTCATTTTAAATGATGTGGGCATTTAGATTTCATGTTTTAACTTGCTTTTTAAAAATTGCCGAAATTGCCAAAACGTGGAAATAATGAATTTGTCTATTTTTATGTTTTGTAGGTGATCTTGACGACCATGATCGAGTGGAAAGAAAGAGAACATGAGATGGATGACTTAGCTGCCTTGCGGAGTCCCCGCACACGGGCCGCATTACGAGCTTGTGGCTTACTCAAATTCTTCAAGTTGCAAATAATGAAGAAAGAGATTTTATTGCTTGAGCATATGATCGACCTATCGGATGTTGCAGAGAAAGGATTCCGGATTGGCACACAACTTTTAACCATTGAGTTAGAAGACGTGTATTTTTTGACTGGCCTCTCGAAAAGAGGGGTTCCAATATCTTTTTCCAGGTAGAGGGCGCTGCCTGAGCAAGTGGACATGTATCTGGCACGCCACTGTATCCCAGGAGCAAGACTGGTAGGGGGTAGAATCCCTATCAAGGATATTCGAGAGCTACCCCTCCGGTCCATACTGTTTTCTATCACGAGCGTGACAGGTAGTACTAGCGTGCATCTGGCATCAAGATTGCAGGTGGCTTATGGTGTTTAGTGTTTGGAACCAACACTGTTCAATTGGAGTGCAGGGTTCCTTCGAAATGTGAAGGAACAGGTTTCACGGTGCAGGATGGGACATAAGCAGTTTGGTTATGGCTCATTTCTGGTCTCATTTTTTCTAGAGCGCATCCCCCAGATGCAGCCTCAGATAGCACTAGCAGTGCGAACAGTGGACGAACCAAGGATGGAGAGGTGGACTAGTCTGTCTCCGAGGCTAGTAGCGGAGTCAGAGTTCCGTTTCACTGGCGATTTCTTTACCTGGCTGAGACGACAGTATCTCTAGATAGAGGACTTCCCGTATGCTGAGGTGGATTTCTGCGGGAGCATGGATTTGATTTTACCCGCGGGGGAAGACTGGGATGTGTCAGGTAAAAGACTGAGCCATACCTTGTCTAGTTTTGTTTTTTAAGTTTTTGATGTATATATATATATTTTTGGTATGTAGAAGAGTTTTTAACAGATGTATTGTTTTCAACATGCAGACAAGGGAGCAGTGTGCTCAGCCGATATACTGGTACCAGAGCATCGCGGAGACGTTCCAGTTGCAACAGATTTGGTAGTACCAGTGATAGGTCTCCGGGAGGTTGAGAGAAACCTCCAAGGCCTCACGATGGGCATTCCTCCTTTACGGAGGGGAGAAGTGCCTTTACATCTGCAGAGGCACACTGTGGGAGTACCAGAGAATATCAATTCTCTACTGAGGCGCGTAGTGTGCGTGGTGATGTGTTACTCGCAGCACAATGTAGCGTGGGGAGATTAGTTTCTCTCTGGTAATCGTATTTTTGTATGCCTTTCCAGGCGATGTTGTAGGGGTTTAGAGACCCAACATTTTGCTCTTCTACGTACTTTTTGATGTAATCAAAACATTTCAGTCACGCCGTATATATATATATATACAGTTTTTTGAGTTTTTACAGTGCCAAATGATTTGTACATGATGATGTCTGTGATGTGTTTTAATTTAGATGTAATGTACAATTTTGCTTTCCTTAAATCTTATATGTGGGCGAGATACCGATCCATGATGTAATTAGCTAATGAATCCGAAACACTATTAAGTTCTCTTGGAATGTGTCTATATTCAATGTAATCGAACATTCGTTCAAGACAGAGAACTTGTAGGTGGAGACATAACAGGATAGGACTACGTATAGCGTAGATACGGTTGAGTTGATAGACCATGAGTTGGGAGTCTAAGTAAACAATGATACGAGAAATACCTAGGGAGGAGGCTTGGGTCAACAGTCCAATGACAACATGATATTCTGCCATGTTGTTGGTTGCTGGTCCTAAGCAAATACCTCCTGAACTCACCACCTCGTCAAATTGGTAAATAACCCATGCTGCCGAAGCAATGTTCCGGGTATGTCGACTAGCGCCATCCGTGAACCCAAAAAAGATAGGAAAGGAAGACATCATCTGCGCATGAAAACACAAGCACAGTCATGAGTGGCAAAGGTAAAGACTCGTCACGCGAAAGAAATAAACACACCAAACTAAAATACAATGATGTACAGAGTACAGATGCTAGGTGATCTAGGCATAGTACTTTTTAAGGTAAAGCTCGTTTCGGGGCTCTCCTAGGGAAATTCCATCATGATCTACTAATTTGTAGGCACCTCTGTGTAGAATGCGCTTCACGATGTAAGGACCGTGCCACAGAGGTCTAACTTTCCTGTCCCCAATTTATCGTGAGCTTGGTCATAAATGAGGACTAAGTCTCCTTCCGCAAAAGTCCGAGGGTGGACGGATTTGTCGTATTGACTCTTAATTCGTTTTTGATGTGCCTCATTAGCGAGAGCAGCATCACGATATGTTTCTTCCAGCTTGGATAGATACAAGAATCGTTCTTCTTCAGCAGAAGTATGGGGCAGGAGTTCTACTTTCAGTTTGAGTGATGGAATCTCACACTCGATTGGTAGGATGGTTTCAATGCCATACACCAACTGGAAAGGAGTAAATCCAGTTGAGGTTTTCACAGAAGTGCGATAAGCCCAGAGAGCGGAGAAAAGTTGTAAATGCCACGATGTATTGTTTGCCCCTACCATGCATTGGATCATGGTTTTTAGGACTTTTTTGATGGCCTCAACTTGTCCGTTAGCCTGAGGGTAGTAAGGGGATGATTTTTCATGGCGAAAACCCAATTTGACATGTAATTCGCTCATCATCTGGTTTTTGAAGTGTGTACCATGATCAGTGACAATGGCACGTGGTACACCAAAATGAGTTATGATATGGTTGAAAAGAAGCAGAGCTATAGTACGACCATCATTCAGGAAGGTAGGCATAGCCTCAGCCCATTTGGTGAAGTAGTCGACGGAGACGATTATATAACCGTGCCCCTCGACTGAGGTAGTCTTACACTGCATAAAATCGATACCCCACTGGGCAAAGGGCCCGCTGGCAATAATGGGGTGCAGCGTAGTAGGGTGGATGCATGCCTTCTTGTTAAAGACTTGGCATGGTGGGCATTTTTTGAGGGCCTCGATGCAATCTTTGAAAATCGAGCGCCAAAAGTAGCTGGCACGTAAGATTTTTTGGGCTGTGGCCATCCTGGAAAGGTGACCGCCACAGGCGCCAAGGTGACAATCGTTCAAAACGCGTTCAGCCTCCTCGTGAATCATACATCGTCAGAGGATGGTGTCGATACCACGTCGATACAAGGTGTCGCCGATGATGAGGTAACGACGAGAGTGGTGATGAATGCGTCGACGCTCTTCGTGAGAAATATTGGGCTGAAAATGTTGGGTTTGAAGGTAGAGGAGAATGTCTCCGTACCAAGGATCGGAGGTGCTGATGAGGAAGAGAGATTCATTGGGGAGAGAATATCTAGGTTCAATGTTTTCATCGGCATTAGAGAGAGCACAGATAAGCTCTGTAAACACTAGGGATTTTTTGGCTTTTGCCTTCATAAACTGAAGATCGAATTCCTGAAGAATAACGATCCATTTAGAATATTTGCCTCCAAGTACTTGACGTGTCAAGATGTGGTACATGGGGTTGGAGTCCACAATCACTGTGGTGGTGCGTAATAAGATGTAGTGGCGGAATCTCTGGACAACGATGACGGCCGCCAGAGCCAGTTTCTCGACATGTGAATATCAGAGTTCGGGTCCAGATAGACTCTTGCTCAGGTAATGAATCACATGTTCTTTGCCGTTGGGGTCATCCTGAACTAACACCATCGCAATAGTGGAAGTGGAGGCAGCCAAGTAAAGGATATAGTCCTTTGTATACTTCGGAGGATGTAACAAGGGAGCGTGGGTCAAGGCGTGCTTGAGAGCATCGAATGACCATTGGGCAGTATCATCCCAGATGAAAGGGGTGTTTTTCTGCAGTAACCGCATGAATCCTTTAGTTATCTCAGCGTAGTTGCAGATGAAACGGCGGAGGAAGTTTGATTTGCCTTGCAAACTTTGGAGTTGGGTTAAATTGGTAGGTGGGGGTAAGGCTAGAATGGCCTTGATCTTTAAGGGATCCACCCTGATCCCATCTTTGGAGACAATGAAACCGAGGAGTCGCCCAGATTCGACAGTGAAAATGCACTTGTGTGGGTTCAAGCGAATACGGTAGAACCGACATCGAAGAAAAATCGCCTGCAAGTGATCGATGTGATCGGATTGATTGGATGAGTGGGTGGGTAAATCGTTGAGGTAAGGCTCTGCGATATGCTTGATATCGTGGAAAGCGTACGACATGGCCCGCTGGAAAGTAGCACCCGCATTTTTGAGGCCAAATGGTAACTTTCGATAGGCGAAGGCTCCCCATGGGCAGATAAAGGCTTTCTTATGTTGATCAATAGGTAAGATTTCAATCTGGTTATACCCAGAAAATCCATGCATGAAGGAGAAGATTACGCTCCCTGCGCAATTATCAATGATTTGGTCGATGAAGGGCGTAGGGTAGTTGTCCTTGGGATAAGATTTGTTGAGATCTCGATAGTCAACACAAACACGGATGGTCCCTTGTTTTTTGGCAACCGGAACAAGGTTGGAGACCCATTCTGTCAAAGGGATGGGGTAGATAAAGCCGGATTATAGAAGTTTTTCAACTTCTGCCTTTATGGCTGCGATTTTCTTGGGATGAACCGGGTGAATCTTTTGTCGAACAGGTTTCGCGTCGGGGTAGGTTTTGATTTCGTGTACGATGATTGAAGGGTCAATCCCTGGCATCTCCTCGTAGCTCCATGCGAAGACATCGCAGAATTCCTTAAACAAAGCGGTGTAAGAGACCACTTACTCGGGTGTGCAATTAGCACCAAGGTTAATGTTTTCTATGCCACCTTCCTTGATCGAGATGTCAATAACGATCGTAGAAGAGATTTTACCCATGTTCCCCTCAGAGAGAGTATCTTGTGTGAGGATAGGAGATTGCGGAGCATCGGTAACATCGGGAGGCAAGACAGAGCGTATGTCTTGAATTTATTCCAAAGGCGGAAGAAAAGAGGATCGATGGTGGTTATCATCCCAAGGAAGATCGTCAATGCTAATCATTTCCATAATAGATTCGTCAGAAGGAAAAATTTGGGAAATGTAGTCAACGACGGACGATAGGGAATCCAACCATGAGGGCACCGAGTAGGCATCAGGTGCCAATAAATGTGAATTGTTCGAAGAGGGAGAGGCAGATTGAATAGCTACGTATGCGACCTCAGCTGGGCTAAGTGGCATAGTGTCACTGAGCACATCAAATTCCAGAGGACTAGGTACAATCCACAGATCAGATGATTCCAAGGATTGATAAGGCATAGTCGAGATCATATTGACGATGACAATATGATGTGCGATAGGTGGAAGTGGTGTAGGGAAAGTACCCATAAGGCTAGAATCTTTCAATAAGACAACACCAATGCTTTCATACATAACTGGGTGGTCTCCCAAAAAGGGAATGTTGTTGGTGACAGGGACGTGAGCGCCGGGTGTACAGAAATCAAGCTGATCGACGGTGACAATTTTGCCTTGATGGGGGAATTGTACACATCGAAACACCGACGAGGCGATGGTAGTCATAGTGTGGAACCAACTTCTTCCAAGTAGAATGTTGTAATCAAGGGGATCATCGACCACCTCGACATCAACGATAACCGTTTTTCCGCCTAACTGAATGGCTAGGGATTGTAATAATCCGTGAGGATGAAAACCTCGTCCATCGAAAGTGCGTAACATCGTAGGGGATTTGTTAAGGGTCGGTGATTTTAAGCCTTTCCAACATGCTAGAGACATGACACAGGTAGAGGCTCCCTCATCCAAGATAGTTCGGTGGATTTGTTGATTGTGAACAACAACATCGATTTGAAAAGCTAGCTGGTGGGAGAGTCACGGTTGATGATCATCCAGATTAAACGTGAGGTTGTTTGATGAATCGGGATCAAAAGTGCCGATAGCAGCTAAGAGCATCCTACGTTGGCTGGGACAGTGTTGTAGAACTTCTAAGGTGGACATAGCACACGGAGCCTGGGCCAAATCTTCTACAATGTTGTAATTTTGGGCAGCCCGTGAATTAGGATTGAAGGTAGAATTTTGGATGGTGCTCTTAGGAGGGCGTAAGATGGAGTCAAACGAAGGTTTCTCAATCTGAAGTGGCCCGGATGGAGGGCTAACAGACGGAGGATTGACAGAGGGTGGTAATGGGTCTGGTGAAGAACCGTTAGCAGTCTTCGGCTTATCAGGTTTAACTGGCGTGTCATATGTCACAGAGCGAGTGGTCAGATTAACCCCGTTAAACATGTAAATGTAGGCACTTGTCGAGGCCTCATCATGGGATTGGTTGGAACTGCCCCCAGGAGTGGGAGTTTGAGCAACCAAAGATTGCTGCTGTGGAAAAGGCTGAGTAAGCACAGTGGGTTGTGAATTTCCCTTGAAAAGATTGACCACTTCATCACGATGTGGACAGTCTCGAGTGTAGTGATCGTCACCACAAATGAGACATGGGAATTTCAGTTTTTATTGTAGTTGTTTTTCGACAGCAGTGGTTTGTGGTTGATTTTTTGGTTGTTCGTTGTTATTGTTTTTCTTTGGTTTATTTCTCGCTTTCTTCTTGCCCCCAGGTTGTTGTGAAGGGGTTGATTGGACCGCATTCACCTCAGAGACCTGAGTTTGAGGGGGGGTAGAAGAGGCTGCAGTCGAGCTGGGAGCAGCCGTCGAAGCAGGCCGCTGAATCATTCCAGTCGACTGGGTAGTAGATTGGGTTTTGACGGAGCCAATAACTCCATCTGCGTGCAAAGCAGACGATGGTTTGGATGGATCGTTAGTGGCATGGGTAGCATTCGGTATCAACTCATACATAGTACCGGACTGTGAATAGATTACGTCTAAATACTGAGCTCGGGCGATAGCTTCTTCCTCGGTGACTACACCACCCATGGCAACATCATGAGCGATCTGGGGTAGCAATGATTTAGTGAACCATTCCGCTAAGAATTGGTCAGGAATGACAGCCTTGATTAGCCTTCGTCGTCGTCTCCACTCATGAATATGGTCGGAGATATGCACAGAAGTTGTCTGACGAAGGGAGGTTAATAGTTCAGTACCCATCTCATATCGAATGGGTAGTTGGAAGTGTGTGAGGAAGGACATGGCGAGGGAGTTGAAATTGTGGAAAGATGCGCGTGGTAGTTCAATATACCATTTCGCCGCGGAACCTGTAAGCGTTCGTTGGAAAAGACACAAACGTATAGAATCATCCATGAGGGAGTTTGATGAACACCACAAATGGAAAGTCATCACGTGGTTGTTTGGGTCTTCTCCGGAATTTCCGTCGAATTTTGGGATATCAGAAGGAAGTTTAGCTGGAATAGCTGGCCAAACCAGAGAATGATAGATAGGGTCATTCGTTAACCGAGACAAGTCTGGAAGGTCCAGGGTAGCTAGAAAAGGTACTTTTCGATTAATCTGTGGGTAATGCTGGTGTGGCATGGGGACACCAGTGGGGCCAATCACTGGGTTATGTGGATAATTGTAACTAGTGGGCCCTCTTGTATGAGGTTGGTGTTGACCAGGGTACACAGGATTTGAGGTGTTTTGAGAAGCATGTGTGAGCGGAGGATAACCGGATGGGTTTTGTGGGTTATAGGTTGGGTTCGACATTTTTCCATAAGGAGGTTGTTGCAGAGTCTGAGAATTGTGTCCTACCGAGGACTGTGGGTTTCCTGAAAAAGGGAAGTTCCACGGATTGGGTGTGGCAGACACATTTTGTCTATATGGTTGATGGTAGACTCCGGATTGAGGTTGCCCCCCAGCATGAGGGTGCCCTCCGAATGGAATTTGTCCTCCGGCGGGAGGATGCCCCCCATCTTGAGGTAGAGTTCCTGGAATTTGAGAACCAGACGTAAATGACTGACCAATGCCGCCGAGCGGATTAGGACCACCAAGACCGGTTCCTCCGGGTTGTTGGATAGGTATGGAATTTTTCGGCATAACTTGGGTAGTAGTGGCAGTGAAATCATTCAGTGCTCTGTACCCAAAAGGGAGTGTAGGTCTTGGTGTTACAGGTGTGCCAATCGCAACTTGGTTGACCACCGCATTACTGGCGGGAATAGTCAGAATGTGAGGGAATATTGTATAATGGGCCGTCTGGAGGGGAAGAGTAGACCTTGGGCCAATGGGCGATGTGTTCGGACCAACGGGCAGTGTGGCCGTAAAAATGGTGGTACCGGTAAAATGGTTTAGGGGTACGGTGTAGGAAATAGGTGCATCAACACCCATCCCTGTTCCATAAAGATCTCACACCATGCGCGGTGGACTTCGAACAATGTTCGCGGTCCAAAAAGGGTCATCGGCTAAAGGGTTTTGATGAGATCCAGTCAGAATGTCAGAAGGATTGACGACGACAAATTCACCAGCAGAATTCAATTGGAGTACACTTCGTTCATATCCCTCCGGAATGCGGAAAGCTTCTGGAGACTCTGAAACAATTCGAAAACTCTCTAAAGGAGTGGGAACTTCTTCCTGGGAAGTTGTAGGGTTTTGAAACTCACTCTGTTGAGGATATTCCTCCGTAGAATGAGGGGGTAAAGGGGTGTTTCCTTCCATATTTTCTGGAGGAAGTCCCTGTAGCCTCCGCGAATGGCGTGGAGGGTCGATGTTGGCGAAAAAGAGTCGACGAAAAAGATCTATGGCTAACTACCGAAAAGAAACAACATGCGCTAATAAAATATAAGAATCACAACCAAGCAAACAAGACCTTCTCTCGATGACCGTACTAGTTGGTGATGAAATCCAACGTCGCGTGATCAAGTCAAGAAGGGGCGGGGATAGGGTGGAACAGTTACAATGGTGACCTGCTTAACGGACTTACACCTTGGTGCAAGCTTCCACGTAGTAATTGTGGATTTACCCTCCAAGGAGACCGAGTGAGTTTGACCAATGTCTTCTCCAGGTATAGTGAGACTTCCCTTCACTGTCACCTTGTGTAAGACCCTAAAGATTATGACCACTAAGGTTACCAATTCACAGTCATCCCCTAGGTGGGAACAATCCACAGTTCGATCCGAACGTATGGGTAGGGTATCGAGCCCGAAATCAACTAAAAGGCTTCCACACAATAATTGTGGATTTACCTTTAAGCGATCCCCATAATACGATCTGACCACCACAATCAGTTGAACCACGGAGGGATAATCTCCGTAACTCACCCGAATGCGACCTCATGCATAAACCCCGTGTGAGAGGGGGATCCCAGGCAGACTTATACGATAATTGGATTTGACTCTCCCTAACTCAGGATGCTACTGTTTTTTTTTGAAACTTTGGAGAGTTATGCTGACAGCCTAATCCAAAGTACTAAGCCTAGTCTACTGTTGGTGGAGGATCCTAGAAAAGAAAATTTCTAGATAATTTTTAATTAGCGTTCATTTTATAGCTGTTCTTTACTCAAAAAAGGGTGCATGGAAGTGAAACGAATGGAATTATGAATCAGTCCCAAAAATGCATCAAAGATGATAAGCATTCATTTCTTTTCGATGAACATCTATCTAAGGGAGAGAGAGAGTTCTTTTCACTAAAATGCACTAATAAGGAATGTCCTCAAACAATTTTTCTCAATCAAATCCTGATGTGATGCTAAAACTTTTGAGATACCTTATAACATGCACAATCAATCATGAAGATGCTTCTTATTGTTTGCATATGAATAATGGTTAATTCAAAACAATGTTCGTCTTGCTAATTATCTTTTTGGATGAATTAAAATCAGACCAACATAAGCAAGAATCTCACAAACAATACACCCTCTCGTTGCGATCAAAACAAGAAGCGAAAGAAAAGAAACAATCAAGGAAAAATCAAGAACTTCACACCAAAAGAGATGTCGAAGAACAATGACCTTAACTGAAACCAAATGAAAAGATCTGTAGGCATTTGATGACCTTCACCAGTGTTTTTCGTTTAGTTAAAAAGGATAGAAAGACAAAGCATGGATTTCAAATTCCAAATGATAGAAAAACTCAACAACAATAGTGAAGAAGGCTACAAAATCCAAACAACAAGATGTTTGTTCTTCAAGAAAAAGACAGATGTCAAAGCTGGAAAGAAGAAGGATTGACTCACAAGGTGACCCAACAAGAGAAACACAGAGGTAAAACCCTGAAAAAACAATTCTGACAGGTTTATTGGCCAAAGGAGGGCTGGCGCTCTGTTGTCAAGGACAAGGAGCGTTATAGCGCTCTGTGTAAGGAACTCAAGGAGTGTTGGCACTCTGTTAACACAGGGACAGGGGTGCCAGGTTCAGAAAGCTCCTAGAAGTCTAAAAAATCCAAAAATTGCAGTTCAGTTTCAACAATTAGGCTGAGTGTGATGGGGTAGGGAGTCAATCAGCTCATGAAACCAATCAAAAGAGGAGTGAACTAGGTTTGAAACAATCAAGGGGTAGAACAAGGTCAATGAGAAGAAATCAAAACAAGGAGTTTCGATTTGAGGCTATCTCCCTAGCGGAGTCACCAGTTTCTGTTGTAGGAAAATCTCCCTGCGGATAGGTAGATTGCCTCAAAGAGCTTGACCCTAACTCTAAGACAGAAAATGATTAACGTGGACACTGACTTCCTTTCAAATCTATACAAACTACTACATGAGAAGGAAGGAGAATAGAAGTACCTCTTTATCGACGTTTGTCCCTGCACGCTCCGAGTTGAGCTCCAAACTCTCGCTCCTCGATTAGTCCTGTAGACAAACAAAGTACGACCACTTCCTACTCTATCGATATTAGCTTGAAAATAGATCTATCTATCAATGATAAGTTCATGTAAAATCAGACACAAACTAGAAAGAAACAGGCCAAGCGTGTCATATTAATGAGAATAATGACAACAATACTTACAATCGTAGATGCGAATGCGACAGCTTCGTCAAGTCCCCTTCGTCTAACTCCTGCTCGAAATATCCACAACATGGATGACAACAGCTTCAATGATCACTCTCCTTTGGCTGACTGTGTGTTTCCTATGAGATCATGGGTTTCATGCTAGCAATTCTTCCCCCTTTTTCACCATGATAGAGCCTGCTTATATAGGTTAAGAGAAGCTTAACCTCTTGAGTTATCTTTAGAAAAAAGTTGAGGAATTCCCTCCTTGGATCAGGGATCTTCTGATAGAACCAAGAATTTGAATGAAACTTCCTTCTAAAGTATAGAGATCCTCCCCTTATTCTCCTCAACGAGCCAACTACTGCCTCAGATTAGATAGCGCTCCCTCAAAAGGGGCATCGGAGCGCTATAGCGCTCCCTAGGAAGCTTGAGGGGCGCGCCAGCGCTCCAAAGATGGCTAGAAATCCTTCAGAGGGGTAGATGAGAATTATAACACTCCTTGAGACCTTATAGGGGAGCGCCAATGCTCCTAAGGCTGATGTAGGGGAGCGCTCACCCTCAAAACCTTTTTTTAAGAGCTCTTCTCAGCTGATAAAAGTTCCTTGATTTCAGTCAATCATTTTTCCTCCTCCAAATCAAGTGTATGAGATGTATTAGATGTCTTAAGTGCCTCCTTAGTGTCGTCATTATGGCAGCATGCTTGAACAACATTTACGACACTTGTGAACAACTTGCGACACTTGCGAAAGTTGTAAGGAACATGTGACACTTACGACACGTATCGAAGTGAGCAATATTGAGGTGTAACACCTACGTAGGCAACAAGTAAAACAATTTCACCAATGCCTACCTTTGGATGATGCATAGAGGTTATATTTTAAGACATCTTTAGAGCCCAACAAAGAGTAGGTTCTTATTCAATCCAAGTACATACAACACTTCACTCATCTTGGGAGGATTTCCGGTCTTCAGCTGAAACAAAGTTGTTCCAACTCCCTTGACTGCATACTTGGAATTATGTCCAATTTCCACTTGCAATCGTGAGTTCTCTTCTATCATATAGGTGAGTGATTTATGTGACCCTACCATATGATGAGAAGCTCCACAATCCACCAACCAACTCTCCATGGTGACCTGATCGGAAGAAGAACAAGAGCAAGAAAAACAATCTTTCAGTGTTGTAGTCAAGATGTGTCTCAAGATGATTCCCTTCTCTTCAAATCCCAATCTCTAATACCATGCCATTTTTCACATGCAATTCTATGTGACTAATTTTCATATCTGAAAATTGCTTCCTAGTGAGCTAACAATAAACCCTAGTTGTTATTGTTGAAAAATTTTACACTGAAAATTATTGATCAAAAATATATGTAGAGGAAACAACAAGATCATAGATGAATCATCAACACATATGTGAGACACAAATTTCTATTTGGTAACCTTGTTAATTTCAGAAATTCAGAGGGAAAAACCAACTCTCCTGTTGATGCTTAAAAGCGCAACGATGAATACTATCCTCACAAATGATTGTGAAGCATTATTATTTAACTATATTAATAATAGACCAGTAGGTGGGACCCCCTTGTTATACTCATGGGATTATGGTGGATAAGCAACGCTTATATTTTTCCTGTATATGTGATGGTAGAAACACTATTCTCTACAGTTTATTTTGCTTCTATTTGTGGTTTAAAATGTTATGGTGATATGTGTTGGTTGGATGATTAAAACATGGCACTAAATGGATTTGATGATCTCTCATAGAGTATAGTAATGCTGCCCTTTTGGATAAAAGAATTATACTAAGGTTCTAGTGTTGTGTATTGTTATGACAAGAGTTTGGGTGCTCTTGACCCTTTCTACTATGGTTAGGCACATTGTTTGAGTTTCATATTGATTCGTGTTCCTAGCAAGTTGATATTTGAAGAAGTTTGGTATTACCAAGGGGAGGCGCACTTTGCAAAAATGATATGGAAATTTTGGGTTTTTGTTGATTAATGGTTTGAGTTTAGTGCTATGTTGAGTGGGCTTGGCTCGTACTAAAAATTCAATGAAGTTGAAGGGAGAAGCGATGTGCATTTACTGCACGTCACTCAAACTCCCCTCGAGCCCGTCACCCTAGTCATTCTTGCATTGTTTTGGCTCTGATAGTTGCTGCTGCTCCGCCTTGTTCGATTGTGAAGGAAGTATATAGTCTTAGTTTTCTCCTCACGCATAATTTTCCAGGTATGGGTTTTCTTACTTTTCCATTGATGAGAGTTACTCTACCCTTTGAATCAATTTTTGGCTCTGGTTTCTCGTGGTTCGTGTGATTCTCAAGCTGTTATGATATTTTTTGAGTTAGTATTAGTTTTCTCATGGTGGTTGTTCTGGACTGTTGGCATTTTAAAAAGAAAATGGTTGCAATTTTCTTGCTGTGTGTAATTCTTCACATGGAATGGTTGAATAAAAATTACAGTGAATCCTTCTTTTCCATGGCTTTGTTTTCAGGTCTAGCCTCTCTGTGGAAGTTGGTTGTCACAGTCTACTTAAAATTTGGGCTTTGTAAATTCCCCACCTATATCTGGACATTACTGGTCTCTACGATTAAATATGCCCACACCATGTTCAACTTTGTGGTTTTTTATGATGGAAGGTTGGAACATTTCATGCCTTGTCTTGGAAAAACCCTGAGCTATTAGCTTGCTTGCTATAACCCTACCTCATCGTTTCCTGGTAAACATTACACAATGTGAAAACATGCCACCCAGAGGTTGATGAAATCATTATTCATGTTTTGGTCGGGCACAGGTTTATACTTGGTTGCTCTTTATGCAATACCGTTAAAGGGATTGGCTCCATTTGTTTTCTGTTGGAAGTTGCAGTTTGTTGTTTCAAAACCCTTACAGTTGAGAGAATTGTTGCAAGTTATTGTTCTGTGGTAAGTTATAAAAGAGCACCTACAGAATGAGTTGTTTATGCTATTCAAGTACCAACCCCTTTGGTCGAACCACCGTTCTTACCTCCCACTTACTCTCTTAAACCTTAAATATTACATTGATATCATATTTACTCCAGTTCGATGGTTGATGGGAGCACTGTGCATGATCGGTTACTTGGGCACGATTTTGGTAGGGTCCTTTGTTTGCTAATTCTGGGAGAGATCTCTACCGACTTATTTATTTGAAGCTTAGGATCAAAGTATTGAATGTTATTTTGGTTCAATCGTTATGTTGATTATATAAAAGTGACACCTGTGTGCGAAATGTTTGAGGCCCAAATAAGAGTTATAACGTACATATTGATTGCATTGGACACTTTTTAAATAAACGATGGATATGAATTGTTGTAAACACTGTGTGTGTTCCTGTTGGTTTTAAGGGATGAAGCATTGGAGTTGATGTTATGGTCGTGGCTCAAAGGATATTATGGTTTCTTATAGAGATTGCAATGCTAGTCGTTATGACTGTCATATAATGATTATGTGGATATAATGGCTACTGTGATTAAATAATTCTGGGCATACAAATTATTGTATTAAATAATTTGTAATGCAACAAGCAAATTTGTCAAAGAAAGTACCAGTTCGAATTATTTTTTGAAAAAGGAAACTGTTAAATTTTGAAGGTCTAGGAAGAGATATGTTTTGGTTGCATGTGTTAATTTATTTTCAACTAAACAATATCCATATTGATTCCCTATCATTCTATCATTTTTCTCTCATTACATTACCCTCATAATCCCGATTTCACTTATTGCATCCCTATTCTGTGAAATAAATTTAAAAGGAAAAGTCTGTGTAAAAGCGACATAGCAAGGGTTGGTGATTGATATTTTGATATTTTATTACACAGTTAATTGTTTGATTAATTAATGAACAATATTCATATATTAATCCCCTATCATTATACCACTTTTCGCTAATTACACTCCCTCCATATTTCCCATGAACCCTATCACCCCCTATTCACTTGGAAATTAATGAATGGTTTGTTATGGATGGACTTACATGTATCTCGTGTCAATTTTTGAGCCAATTTTGATTCATGTAAGCAAAGTTTCATGTATGGTTCATTAAGAGCTTCATTACTGATGAACTGCTGCTACGGGATGAAATTTTTCAGTAGGGGAAGCAATGGAAGAAATAACAGAGGCAGGGGAAATTGGAACTGAGGCTATAGGAGGCCTAGATTTTCTATCCATTTTGACGTTGACCCACAAGAATTGTGTAATGTCCCTTTCCAAATAGGAGCTCCAGAGAGGAGGCTTAATGGTCTAAACCACCCCGTTAGACTATAGCCAGGGCCAAAGAGGGGTAAACAGGGTTACTAGAGGTCACTTCAGTCACAGGTGTTATATTCGGAAAGTGACATTGAGCTAAAAAGGATTAAAATCGCTTTTAAGTCATTTTGAGCTAAAAAGAGAAGTGAACAGTGAATTAGTGTTTCAACAGTGATTTAGGGTTTTGGAAGTCAACAGTGAATTAGGGTTTCAACATGATTTAGGGTTTTGGAAAGCTATAAAGGAAGGGTCAACGACCTAATTCATCATTATGAAAATTATGACTTGTCATTGAGGAGAAGAGGTGCATCTCAGGAGAGATAGTTCAGTGTATTCCAGGAGGAAGACACCAGTTGGCTGATTTCGGTGTTGAAAGACACACCCTAGTCACCAGGAAGATCATCCAGGTCTTCCATCATT
>ML798152.1:68626-101050 GCA_009831015.1 Picea engelmannii
TGGCTAAGATCCTTTATCTGTTGATCTAGTCGAGTATTGTTAGTTTATTCAGCCACATTCGACCATTTTATAATCCACAGATATATCATAATACAAGCTTTGCAATCATTTGTCGCATTTATTATTTGTATGATCATTTATATGCTGTAAACCTTTGATCCTACACACACATTAACAACGTTTCCTAGACTAGCCAAGTCAAGAACTTTACAGTGGTATCAAAGCTTTAGTCCTGCCAGCCTGTGACTAAAGACAATGAGTGTAGCAGAAGATCCAGAGGGCCGTGAACACGTAGGTGACGAACATGTCACTTACAACATGCATCAAGAAAGAAGGCATAGACCTGATTTTCCCCCTTTTCCTCCTAGCTCAGAGGAAGAGGAAGAGGCACACAGAGAAGCAGAGAGAATGGCAGAGCGTGAGGCTGAGCGCAAGGTAGAGAGGATGCTAGGAGACAAATATGAGCAACCAGAGGGTAGTGGAAAGGCCCCTGTAGATCCAGAGGAAACTTTCATGCAGGTTATCAATGATATGTTAGCTAGCCAACATACCACGTCTCAGTCCTTGGAACAGGTGGTTGATAGATTGGATAGAGTAGGCACCCAAGATACACACGTCCCACATGCAACATAGAGGAACTCAGGAGCAGGCAGTAGACCCCAGTCATCCTCTCGCACATACACCTCTGCGAGTAGGATTTCTAGACCCTTGTTTCCGAGTTTCCAGAGGGCACCCCCGGTAGTAGCACCACCACCGATACCATAGAGGCCAACCACTCATGCCGATGACATTGCAGATTATAGGATAGAGTATGCAGCATTGGGTCATGAATTCCATCAGGACATGACCTTAGTCTAGTATTGTGGACTCAGACTTAGGAACCACCCCAGAGAGTCGTAGAGGGGAGGACCACAACAACAGCAGGGGCATAACCTCGATTTCATCTGAAAATTTGGGAAACTCACCATCCCTTCTTTCGATGGATCATCCAAATACACCACCAAAGCTTGGGTACATAAGCTAGACATGTATTACCAGCTCAACCAAATGACTGAGACAAAGGCAATCAGTTTAGCAACCTTACACTTGGAGGGTGAGGCACATGACTGGTGGTACAATGGACTGGTGACATTGGGTCACAGTCACATCACCTCCTATAGGGAGTTTACACATAGGCTCATGGACAGGTTTGATAGGAAGGATCCTGAGATACACTTCAGGGATCTAGCCTAGTTTAGACAAACTGGCACAACATAAGCGTTCATCATAGAGTTTCAGCAGGTAGCCATGGTAGTGACAGCTATATCAGAGCCCAGGCTGATCATGCTATTCATAGAAGGACTAAAAGAGCCTTTGAGAGGATGGGTGAAGGCATACAGGCCTCCCACTTTGAAGGATGCTATCCTTCGCACTCGAGATCTGGCAGACTCAGTACCAAAGACTAAAAATTTCTCCAAACCACTTGTGCCCCGGAGGGATCAAGACATGAAGCCATTCCAGAGAGAATGGAAGGGCAAGGAGAAGTTGGATGATGAGACTAGGCAATAGCTTATGAGGAAGAAGCTTTGCTTCAGCTGTAGATATCCTTGGGTCCCAGGCCATAGGTGCATGGGCAAGGGAGAGATCCATTATATTGAGGTAGCAACATACAACATGGACAATGAGATGGAGGAGCAGGACAGTGGATCCACTAGTTCAGAGGAGGATTTAGCACCAGTAGAGGAGGAGCCTCCCCGTAGACCATCGACACCGACAGGAGCCCATCCTCCAGTAGTCCCACAACTGCCAGAAAAGGCTAACAGGAGGAAACCAACAAAGGGAGGTGTCATAGCGAACCTTTCTGGTGTTCCTAGGTATGATACCCTCCGTATCAGAGGGATTATTCAAGGGCAACAAGCAATCAACCTAATAGATGGTGGGGCCACCCACAACTTCATCGACGCTTCACTAGTATCAAGACAGACACTTTAGACAGAGGAGTTTGAGGGGTTTGATGTTGCAGTAGTAGATGGCCACACAGTGGAGTGTCTATATAGAGTTCCAAACTTAAAGATGAAGTTAGGAAACTACACAGTGAGAGACACATTTTAACCTAGGACAGTTTCAACCAAGAGGATGGAGAGGATATTTAGACATGGGGAGGTAGCATATGCCGCAGAATTCTTTATTACCACTCAGAAGGATTCAAAAGGTTGACAACAATACCATCTAGAGATCAAGAATTTATTGGGATGACATCAACAGGTCTTTGAGGCAATTCCACTAGGGAGACCACCTGACAGGGGGTTTGAGCACACCATTGAGTTGGAGGAGGGGGCCAAACCTATGATCACCCCCCTCTATCGTCATCCTAGGAGGTTCGAGGATGAGATAGAGAAGGCAATCAAGGAATTGCTCATGATGGGACACATCAGACCGAGCAACAACCCATTTGCTTCTTCAGTTGTCTTAGTTCTGAAGAAGGATGGCACCATGAGGATGTGCATTGATTACCAAGTCTTGAACAAGAAAACCATCAAGAAACAATACCCTATCCCATGCATTGATGAGTTGATGGATGAACTGCATGGGGCAATTTTCTTCTCAAAAATTGATCTATGCTCTTGATATCATAATATCAACATCTGAGAGCAGGACATAGAGAAGACGACATTTCAATGTCATTTTGGACACTTCAAGTTCCTGGTTATGCCATTTGGGCCAACCAATGCACCCGTTACATTCCAGTCTTCCATGAACCATATATTTAGTGATTAGTTAAGGAAATCAGTCTTGGTTTTCTTCGACGACATCTTGATCTATAGCCGGTCATGGCAAGAGCATATGAGGCACCTGGATGAGGTAATGAGCATCATGGAGGCATAGTCATTACATGCCAAAGAGTCCAAGTGCGAGTTCGATATGACAAAGCTTCTTTACTTAGGCCACATCATCAATGCAAATGGGGCACAGGTGCACCAAGAGAAGATCAGGGCCATTCTGGATTGGCTGATGCCCAAGAATGTGACAGAATTGAGGAGCTTCTTCGGGCTGTGCAGCTATTACAGGTGGTTCATCCGGGTCTTTTCTCAGCTTGGAGCACCACTGATAGATCTTAACAAGCATGGGGCCTTCATATGGATCGAGAAATCACAGGAAGCCTTTGATCACATGAAGGAAGTCATGGGCACTTGTCGAGTGTTGGCACTACCAGACTTTACCCTACCATTTGTACTAGAGTGTGACGCATCCGACGAAGGGATTGGTGCAGTTTTGATGCAGGGAGGACACCCCATTGTATTCGAGAGTCAGAAGCTTAGTCAACCTAAGAGGTTGTACTCCATTTATGACAAGGAAATGTTGGCAATCATGCATGCCTTGACCAAGTTCAGACAATATTTGGTGGGAAACAAATTCGTGGTCAAGACCAATCACAACAGTTTGAAGTATTTCCTTGAGTAGAAGGACCTTAGTGAGCGCCAACAGAAATGGGTGACGAAGGTACATGCATTCAACTTTGACATAGATTATGTCAAGGGGAAGAAGAACATTGTGACCAATGCACTATCGAGGAGACCTGCGACATGTTCTTTGATGGAGATTTCAGTAGATTGGAAATCTCACTTGTTAGTGGAATATTCCAAGAACAAGTTTGCTTGTGAGGCAATGGATGGGCAGATACAGGATGACCGGTATAGGGTCATTGATGATGTCATATTTTACAAGGATAGAGTCTACTTGGACCATATTTAGGGCTTAAGAAGAAGATCCTCACCACAGTTCATGATTCACCTCTAGCAGGCCATTAGGGGTTTTTCAAAACCTACAGATAGATCAGAGAGAGGTTCTCATGGAAGGGCCTCAAGCAAGGCGTTATGAGACACGTCAGTGGGTGTGTGACTTGCCAACAAAACAATTCAGAGTATGCTCTTCTAGCAGGGCTACTTCAGCCACTCCCCATTCCAGAGAAGAAATGGGAGAGTATATCTATGGACTTCATCACTGATCTACCCAAGGTCCAGGGTAAGGACTGTATCTATGTAGTGGTCGACAAATTGACCAAGTTTGCTCACTTCTACACCATACCGACAGAGTACAACACAGTTCAGGGAGCCGAGATTTTCTTCAGGGAGGTGTTCAGACTTCATGGGTTGCCGAAGGACATCATCAGTGACAGGGACATGCAGTTCATAGGGACATTTTGGAGAGAGTTGTTTCAGTTGGTGGGGAAAGAGTTGACACCTAGCACTAGCTATCACCCTCAGACAGATGGGCAGAYTGAGATTGTCAACAAGTGGGTTGAAGGGTATTTGAGGAACTATGTAGGAGGACAACAAAGAACGTGGGTAAAGTGGTTACATTTAGGAGAACATTGCTACAACACCACCTTCCACATGTCCATTGGTATTACACCCTTCTGAGCATTGTATGGATATGATGCTCCCACTTTGGTAGACTTGGTCTTCAGGGAGAGCAGAGCTCCCAAGGCCAAGGATTGGATCATAGAGAGTCAGGAGATTCTCAAGTTGCTGAAAGAGAACCTGCAGACGACGCAAAATTGACAGAATATAAGTGCGGACAGGCACATGATAGAGCGCAACTTTGAGGTTGGAGATTTGGTTTTCTTGAGACTCCAACCCCACAGACAGTCATCTCTGAAGAAGAGTGGGGCCGAGAAGCTCAAGCCCATATTTTATGGTCCTTACAGGATCATGTGCCAAGTAGGAAAGGTTGCTTACGAGCTAGAGCTTCTAGAGGGGAGCAAGATTCATAACGTGTTCAACGTGTCTTACCTCAATAAGGAAGTTGTACAATTCATTAGCACATCAGAGGAGCTTCCCCCGTTGGATGAGGAGGGACAGTTGGAGTTAGTTCCGTAGGAGGTTTTGGAGTTCTAGGAGCGGAAACTGAGAAGCAGGGTTATCAGAGAGTTTTGATCAGATGGAGAGGGATTCCCATAGAGGATGCTACTTTTGAGAGCGAGCAGGTGTTGCAGCACCCTGGACTAATATTGCTTGAGGAAAATCAATTTCGGGAAGGGAGGACTGTAATGTCCCTTTCCAAATAGGAGCTCAAGAGAGGAGGCTTAATGGTCTAAACCACCCCGTTAGACTATTTCCAGGGCCAAAGAGGGTTAAACAGGGTTACTAGAGGTCACTCCAGTCACAGGTGTTATATTCAGAAGGTGACATTGAGATAAAAAGGATTAAAAGTGCTTTTAAGTCATTATGAGCTAAAAATAGAAGTGAACAATGAATTAGGGTTTCAGCAGTGATTTAGGGTTTTGGAAGTTAACAATGAATTAGGGTTTTAGCATGATTTAGGGTTTTCGAAAGTTATAAAGGAAGGGTCAACGACCTAATTCATCATTATGCAGATTATGACTTGTCATTGAGGATAAGAGGCACATCTCAGGAGAGATAGTTCAATGTATTACAGGAGGAAGACACCAGTTGGTTGATTTTGGTGTTGAAAGACACACCCTAGTCACCGAGAAGATCATCTAGGTCTTCCATCATTCTTCATTGATTCCTTAGTGCTCCCATATTCTGGGTATTATCTTTTAGTTGCTTATTTGTATTCTGACTAAGATCCCTTTGTCTTTTGATCTAGCCGAGTGTTGTTATTTTATTTAGCCGCAGTTGCTTATTTGTATTCCAGCTAAGATCCTTTGTTTGTTGATCTAGTCGAGTATTGTCAGTTTATTCAGCCACATTCATCCATTTTGTAATCCACAGAGATATCATAATACAAAATTTGCAGTCCTTTGTACATTTATTATTTGTATGATCATTTATATGCTGTAAAACTTTGATCCTACACACACATTAGTAGCGTTTCCTAGACTAGCCAAGTCAAGAACTTTACAAATTGAACTAGTTGTTTCAAGCTGGGTTCTTTAATTGGATTGGTCATGGAATAGTGCACCCTCGACCAAAAAGACCTTCTTTCCAACCTCCTCAGAACATCCATGGCATTCCCATTCCTCCACATGTGTCCTTGAAACCAGAAGTCCCCGCAAATGATGGATGGAAATAGATCGTCAACCCACCTATCTCTCACCATCGTGGTTGGCCCACTATGTCATTTCCTTTTCCACCACCTGTCAATCCCAATGTCCAGATTTTCTGTGATGTTTCGCCATTTCAATCTTCACATGCTAGTAAGAGACTAAAAATTGATATTCCCCAACCTGTGCAAAATAAAGGAAAAGCAACTACCTCCCCTTCTTCTCCCTCAGATGATTCCTCAAAATATGTGTCTTCATGCATGCATTTGAAGGATGAATGTTTCCATGTGATCAACGAGATACATCCCCAAGGGTCTAACTAACCACGGGTTAATTTCGAGAAGTCAAAGGGAAACATCAGTGAAAAAAGGAAAATTGCCTCACAAAGTGACAAATATGGTTTTTAGATTATGTTTTTATGATTTCAGTTGATGAAGACAATCCTTAGTGGGTTTTGGTATTTTTGGACAACAAGCTCTGTTTTGATATTTTGTGGATAATGTGGACATATATATTCTTTTTTGGATATGATATAAATTATTTTTGATATTTAAATATCCAGTTTGAAAGATATTTAAGGGAGATACAAGGGTGACGTATAGTCAAAATGATTATCCTTTTTCTATTATATTTTATGATTTGAAAGAAGGAAATGCCAGGAGTCACAAGGGGTCCCACCTACCTAGTTATTATTAATTACAGACCCTTAACTATATTATTATTATTTATTTATCCTAAACTAATTAGTTAAGTTAAATCAACTTAACTAAAGAGAGTAGTTGAACTATTTCAACTTATTTGGAAAGAATAAAAGTTGAATGAGAAGAAGAGACAAAGGAGAATAGAAGGAGAAAAGCAAGGCTAAGGTTTTCTCTTTAGTTACACGAGATAGTTTTAGTTTTCATTCATTTCTAAGTTTATTCAAAGCCTAATTCTTTTTGACAACAAGGTCTTATTGTAGACATCAAGGTTCAAGACTGAACCACTTTTTTTAGACGCTTGTTTTAGAGGTGTTGATCCATCCTTGATAGCCTGTGTATTCTTGTCTGTTTGTGAATTAAGTTTCATGGTTGATAAATGATATCTTGCAGAGTTAAATTGGTAGTAGTTTGTGGCAAGCTAATCCAGATTATTAATTGTAGTTTTACTTTACTGTCAGAGTATTTTTGTATGGTGTTCATCAAATATCTCTAAATCAGACTTTGGTCCATGCCTTCTCAGGGGTTTTGTAAAGAGAAGACATCTTTGATATCTCAGAGTGAAATAAAAATCAGATTTCTATTCTGTCTCATATATGTGTATTTATGACTTGGTCATTTTTTGCTTTTGATCTCTATGTTTACTTAATAAAAAATTTGTGTATATTCCAAAAGTTGATTTATTTTATTTATGCACACACTTAAACTATAAATCAACCTCAGTCCTTGTAATTAATACTTGCATATTGAGAGAATATTTTGAGTCTATAAACCCCCAGGTGACATTCCCAACTATATTGTCCTATCCAGGAAAGATCTAAAAATGATTGAGTAGGGTAATTCATACCTTTGCCTCAACACCTCCCATCCAATACAAATCCACCAAAATTTGAGGACAACCTTGTCCTCCAATAACCAGAAAAATTAGAAAACCAAACCTTAGAAAATACCTGGAGATTTCCTTTGCCCATAAATCTACTGCAGATCATCTGTACAACATGTTGATGTCACATGTACTATTTCTGATGTCATCATGTACAAACCTACTACTTCCCATAAAAAATTGTACGGATGTACGTGATTCACCTCATTGTAACCCGTGTAAATACATGATTGTGCCCACTGCAATCCACGTACATACCTGATTCACCTTCTTGAAACCCGCGTACATGTATGAAAAAATCGGCTTCCTTCTCACGTGCGTCCTTCCTTACTTCCCACATCTGATCCAAAAACCCTAAGCTAGATTGCCTAGGTGCATAAATCTCCTTGCTACAATTTCCATACTCCTTAGCACAAGTGTTTACTCACTCATGCTATCTCCATGATGCCACAATGATGAAATGTCATAATGAATTCTCTCCTTTATATACAAGTCTAATGAGTGATTTTAGGATCCCTTCCTAAACTCAATAATTAATTATAATATTTTATTCCTTTTTTTGGGTGTGACACCCCATCACAAGCCCACAAATCCCATCAACTCGCCCATGAAGCCCTATCCTCATTCCTAAGCCAATTTCACTTAAACAAAAGGATAATTTGGTGCCAATGAATATTCCCACATACATGACACCTCGACCTCTTGTGGGAATACCTCACGAATTTACAAATCAACATATATACTTTAAATAATGGAATTTATTTTTAAATATGAAAAAATAATTTAACAAACACTTAAATGAAGGAATTGTTGGAAGCTTGTGAGGCCTGATGACATGGGGATTAGTGAGAATGATTCCCCCATGTTCATTGATGATAAAACTTGTGGCATCACAGACACTGATAGACCACTATGAGAAATCCTATGTCATTTCCTTGATGGAAAGCACATATTACGCCTATTCCTAGTTGCACAACACCCAAAACCTTTGTCATTTCTTTATCCATCAAAGATAACCCAAAATTCCCCACCCAAAACCCCAAACGCTAAGGACCAGAATTCCATACATTTGTTTTGACAGGACAAAGGCCTTAATTACAACAACCAATCCTTATAAATTCCCCTTCAATAACACTAAACCCTCTAAGAGAAACAACAACAATTCTCCCATGGAATACATTGAAACCTTCAACTAGATTGAAAATGATCTTGTACAACTTGCAACCCTTAATTAAAAAATCCCACCTATTATCATTAGGGTGTGTTCATAGGGTTTTCGAATACCTGACTAGATTGAGGGAACTCTTGGAGGTCTTGAGACCCTTAGAGATATTTCTGAAGTTGTGGTCGTTATCTTTGATTATGAAACCTCTATTGACACACTTGGTGAGCACCTTCATGGATTCCATTGTCAGGAGTGGGGGCTCTAAGCCCGTGAATGATCTTCACTCCTTTCACCAGATTTTCTATGAATTAAATGCATGTGGAAATAGTCTTCAATGGTGATTTCCCTAAGCATGAAGACAAAGACTCAATCCTAGCCTCAACCCTAAGATAACCCATACTATGATGACGATTTCAAGTCACATTTTATTATTTTTCAAAGATATTTCGTCTATATTTCATGTCCAACCAAATCGTTGGCACTTCCAGCTTCCTGATTTTTCCCTTTCTGCCATTGGAACCCACCTTGCAATCGATACTTTCATTTTACCATAAAATTTCCATTGGATTTGTTCAAAGTAGTCGCAATTAGTTCTTTAGGGTAGGCTAATGGACCTCTTAAGCAACAAAGATGAGTGGTGGGCAAGGTTCTGAAGGTCTGTTAGAATATTCAAGAATACTGAGAGGCAAGCTTGAATCAATATAGAGTTATCTCAACAATGTTAACCTTCAATCACTACATAAAAATTAACCATTAATCATGTCATTCATCATGACATAAAATCATACACATTGCACACAGATTTTTACATGGAAACCCAACTGGGAGAAAACCATGAAAACGTTTCTTAAGTAGTTTGAAGATTTTACAAGCACCAACTTGAAGGAATCACCCACTCCTTGAGTTTTCCAGCACCTACTGTAAGGAGACACCGATCCCCTTTCAATATTTTAAATGATGATATAGTATCAAATCAACCTTCAAATACAATCCCAAAATCACTTCTTAAATCTGCATACAAAATTGCTCAGAACTATACCTCAAATATGAAAACTTGTAAGATTCGCCACGAGTTGATTTTTTCATTTTTTATTCTGAAATTTGGACCTCAGATAATAGGATATGTTTTCTTTATAATGAAATAAGTGGAATTCAATTTGTACCTACTAAGCTTCATATATAACCATTTTATCTCAAACACTTGTTTGGGACTAGTTTTTTGATTAGTCACAAACCCAAGTATAAATATGTACCTATAATGAATCAAGATATTGAAATTGTAACGAATCTTCTTCAATATCTTCTCTGAAATTACTCCAATTGTTTCTCCTTGAATCATCCCCTAAAACAGGTTATGGATAACATGGCAAGATGAATCGTTTTGAAGAAGAAAACCCTAGTTTAAAGAATCTCAACTTCCACTTAGTATAACGCCAAACCTCTAATGAGTCAAGGCCTAGAATTCGTACCCAAGATTATTCACTATCTCTTCTAAAACACCTCCAAATTTTTCTATCTGAATCTCTTTAGAAAACGATTTATATCAAAAATTCCAAGATGACCTTCAAAGAAAACCCTAAAACAAATCATCACAAGACTTCATCTTCCCTTGGAATTTCACCCTTCTTCACTTCATATTCCCTTGGAATTTCACCCTTATTCACTTCATATTCCCTTGGAATTTCACCCTTATTCACTTCATCTTCCCTTGGAATTTCACCCTTCTTCACTTCATCTTCCCTTGAAAATTCGATCCTTTAGGCTGAAATTCACTCCTCTTCCTTGGATAAGTCGAATTGGTGTGATCCAAATGCCAAATGAGGCTCCTCTTATTTATATGAGTCTTCTCCACATGAGGGGGTGTGACCAAGGGTCACACCTCTTCCTTAAGGATGTCTGACCTTAGGGCCTTCTTTACTTTACTTTAGGGGATTCTTCTCTTGTATTTAGGGTTTTCTTCACTTGGATTTAGGGGCTTCTTCACTTGGATCTAGGGCTTCTTCAAGGCTCCATTTGTGTACAACTCAAAGTGGGAATGTGGAAACAACCACATGTTATCTCATCCTATGAGGGACATGCTTAAAAGTTATGCCATAAGGGGACCACTTTGGAGTTATATACGCTTCTGTCAAGGCTCCTTCAAGGCTTCTTCAAGTGGACACATCATCATCACTTTTAGGGGCTTCTGGGATTTTTTTTAGGGATTATTCTAAGGTTGACATCAATGACAACCAATTTCCAACAATCTCCCCTTTGGCATTGATGGAAACTTTATAAAACAACCATGCTCCCCCTGGCTTCGTGCTCTGATCACGATTATTGTACTGTCCTATTGTCATCATGCTGAATCCCCTTGTCTTCATGCTTCTAGTTTTACTATTTTTCTCTCCCCCTCTGACATCAATGGAAAAGGGTAACTCCCCTTGACAATATTTCCCTTTTTGTTCTTACAGAAGATTATGGAAATCAATTTGGAGCAGAAACTACTCCTAGTTTTTGTTGAATATACTCAAAGGTCTCCTAGGAAGAGGCTTTGTGAAGATGCATTCAATCTATTCTTTTGTCCCAATGGACTCCAACTTAATATTCTTTTATGTGACTTATTCTCGTAGAAAGTGGAACTTAATAGTAATATGTTTTGTCTTGGAATGCATCACTAGATTCTTGGAGATGTTTATAGCATTGCTGTTGTCATAGAGTATATAAACATGCTCATAATATCTGACTTGTATGTCTTGCAGGGTTTGCTTCATCCAAAGAATCTAAGTACACCATACTGTTGTTGTAATATATTCTGCTTTTGATGTGGATAAGTATACTGAAGATTGCTTCTTTCTCAACCGGGACACTAAGCAGTCACCTAAGTAGAAATTTGCTCCACTTGTACTTCTTCTGTCATCAATAATTCCTACCCAATCTGCATCCGTGTAGGCGACTAGAGTTAACTCATTTCATTTTGGACACCATAGCCCAAAATTTGTTGTTCCTTTAAGATATATGAAGATCCTTTTCACTGCTAGAACATGGGGTTCCTTTGGTGTCGCTTGGAATCTTGCGACATGTCTAACTGCTTGCATTACATATGGTCTTGAAGAGGTTTATAGTCTTTCATTTTGAACTTATTTAACATTTCCTTGATGTACTTGGTTTGGGAAATGATGTTGGAATTCTGAGAGGGGTGGGTGAATTGGTATTATGCACTTTTTACCACTTTTAACCAGAATATGTAAACATCAATTTATCAACATATGATTTCATTCAAGATATTATGAACAATGCCATTCAACAACACATAACCATAGATACACAATACAAAATAATTTTACGTGGAAACCCAAATGGGAGAAAACCACAAAATGATTTCTTATATATCAGAATATTACCTTCATAGGAGGAACTAACTTCCAAAATTCTCCAGCACCAACCCCCTGTTTCTAGGATCCAACCTTAAGGAAGCTAAAAATCCCTAAATTCTTCAGCTCCAACCCCATGTTTACAGGCTCCAACCTGAAGGAAGCTACAACTCCCTAAATTCTCCAGCTCCAAACCCCTGATTTACAGGCTCCAACCTGAAGGAAGCTACGACTCCATGTATTCTCCAACACCAATTGGAAGGAGGCTCCAACCCCCTAGTTTACATGCTCCAACCTGAAGGAAGCTACGAATCCTTGTATTCTCCAACACGAATTGGAAGGAGGATCCAACACCCTTTCCTTGCCCCTTCCTACCTCCCTGAAATATAAATGGAGACTCAACATGTCACTGATAATAAACCTATCACTATAATTGTCATTGATATTGATACATCATCATAATCAAAACCAAATCCATTCACATAAACCATATGAAAAAATCACCAAGAACATCTCTCAAAAACATATGCCCAACATTAGAAGGATATGCCTCAAACCATGTACCAAGCATGTACCCAAATATGCCTCACGGGTGTGCCATAACATCCATGATAAACCATAAACCATGTACCAAAAATATACCTCAAATCATATGCCCAAAATCATCAACATATGTCTCTGCCCATGTGCCAAAGACTCTCCAAGATATGCCTCAAGCATATACCATAACATCAAGATATAACCCTCAAAACTCATATGAATACATACCTTTAATCATGTAAAAGCCTGGTGCATATGATCACAGACTAGTAGACGTTCCTCAACTTCAACATTAAGAGAATAGCACCCTTTTCAAAACTTTTCCACAGATCTGCAATTCATACATTGTTAACGTGTAGACATCTGCACTCTGCTTCACTGTAAACCATGTATATCTGTGCCCTACTCCACTGTAACCCATAAATAACCTCATAAATCCATGCCTTTCTCCACTCTAACCCACAGATAACCTCAGAAAACTAGTTCAGTCACTTTCATACTCCTTTCTCTCCTCGACCTCCTTTCACCTAGGCTAGATTTTCTTTGTTGATATTTTCAATCCTCCTAGCACAAGTGCAGACCCACTTATGATAGCTCCATACCACAAACACACACTTTCTTGGATGAACAAATGAGAGGTTCTTGATGTGTATTTATACTTTTCCAGGTGCCTCCTTTAATTGAATTTAGGGATGAACTGTAACTTCTTGTTGCAACAGTTTTTTCTCATTTATTTGATTTGGGGCCGACTTGTAACTTCTTTGACCTTATATGTGGGGCTTCTTGACCATAATTCAGGGTGTCAACTTTAAGAGAGTATAACTTCTCAAATGTGAGGAACCACATGGCATACCACCTACCGTCAGAAATGACATGACGCAGACTATCCATATATGAAGGATTTGCATGTAGTTATGATGTCCTTCATATTCCTTTTCTCCACTCAAATTTGGGCTTCATGACCACACCTCCGGGTCTTCCTAACCATATTCTCAATGTTTATTATAGAATTATTCAAACCGTCTTCCCACAAGGGCCATTCTTAAAGCTACACCATAAGGGGACCACTTTGGAGACTTCTTCAAATACACCCATTACTTCTAGAGGCTTCTAGACTTATTCTAGAGTTGACATCAATGAAAAACGATTTTCCAACAATCTCCCCCTCTGGCATTGATGGAAACAATCATGCTCCTCTTGTATTCATGCTTCTAATATTTCTCTCCCCCTTTGACACCAATGGGAAAATAAATCTCCCTGATGATCTATCTCCCCTCGTTTTCTTTGCAAAAAATTGTGTAGATCACTGCGGGGCAGAAACGACTCCAAGTTTCTGTCAGTGATACTCAAATGTCTCTCTTGGGAGAGGTTTGGTGAGGTTATCTACAATCTGTTGTTTTATCTCAATATACTCCAACTTGATATTGTTTTATGTAACTTGTTCTCATAGAAAGTGGAACTTAATCGAAATATGTTTGGTCTTAGAATGCATCACTGGATTCTTGGAGATACTTATAGCATTGGTATTGTCACATAATATATGAATAGTCTCATAATGTTTTACTTGTATGTCTTGCAATGTTTGCTTCATCCAGAGGACCTGAGTACAACATGTTGCTACAATATATTTTGCTTCTGTTGTAGACAAGGATACTGAGGATTGCTTCTTACTTAACCAGGATAACTAGGCAATAACCCAAGTAGAAGGCTTCCCCACTAGTACTTCTTATATCATCAATGCTTCCTACCCAATCAACATATATGTAGGCAACTATAGTTAGCTCATTCCCTTTTGGATACCACAATCCAAACTCTTTTTTTCCTTTAAGATATTTGAAGATCCTATTACTGCCATAACATGAGTTTCCTTTGGTGTTGCTTGAAATCTTGCAACCTGTCCAACTGCTTGCATCCCATAGATTAGGTTTCCAATCATTGATATATAGAGTCTTTTCTATGCTTCTTTGGATTCATCATCTTTTCTCAAATTGCAACCAGTCACCATGGGAGTACTTACAGGTTTGCAATCTTCCATTCCAAACTTCTTCAACATCTTTTTGATGTACTTGGTTTGAGAAATTAAAATACCTTCATCTAACTAAGATATTCAGAGTCCCCCAAAAAAGTCAACTCACCAAGTAGGGACATTTCAAATTCATTCTAGATGTCTTTGAAAAAATTCTTACTCATCCTATCATCTTCACTTCCAAATATGATTTCATCCACATACACTTCAATAATAAGTATTCTATCCTGATCCACTTTTATGTAGAGATTGTTGTCTGCATTGTCCTTTTTGAATCCTTGTTGTTGTAATTACTTGTTTAGTCTTGAATACCAGGCTCTAGGGGATTGCTTGAGTCCATACATATATTTCTTTAATCTACAAACAAAATCTTCCATTTTTGACAGTAGGAACCCTTGTAGTCGTTCTATGTATACCTCTTCTTCTAATTATCCATTTAGAAATGATGATTTCACATCCATCTGATGTACTCTGATCCTTTTGGTAGATGCATAGGCCAAGATCATTCTAATTTCTTCCATTCTGGCAACATGAGTAAAAGTTTATTCAAAATCTGCTCCTTCAACTTGAGCATATCCTTTGCATACTAGCATTTCCTTATTTTTGGTTACGTGTCCATCTTCATTTAGTTTGTTTCTGAACATCCATTTTGTACCAATCACATTTTTTTCCTTAGGTCTTGGAAATAATTCCCATGTCTCATTCTTCTCTATTTGATTCAATTCTTCTTCCATGGCCTTGATCTAATGTTCATCATTGTTGGCTTCCTCAAAGATACCGGGTTCAACTATGGATAGTAGTGCTAGGTGTCTTTGTTCAAGTGTACATGCCCATTTTCTTCTTCCAGTTTCTACTCCTGCATTTTAATCTCCAATAATTTGTTCTAGTGGATGATTCTTCTAAACCTGACAGTTAGGTGTCCTGGAAGGTATTTGAAAATCTTGCTGGTCATTTTCTTCTTGTTCTGCTTCTCTTCTTCTTCTTGTTGTTGATCTTCTTCTACCTCTTATTCTTTTAGTTCTTCTTCTGCTTCCCGTTGTTTTAAATTTCTGCTTTCTTCTCTAGTCTTCAACACATTTGTTTCATCAATCTTTGCATTGATGCTTTCCATTATTCTGTTGATTCTTAGGTTTTAACATTTTTATGCCTTGATTTTTCCTGAGTATCCAACCAGTATGCCTTTATCAACTCAAGAGTCAATTTTTCCAATCCTGATATCTTCTATTTTTATGTAGCATTTTCTTCCAAACACTCTAAAGTGATTGACATTTTCCGGTCTTCCCTTCCATAGCTCATATGAAGTCTTGTCACTGTTACTTATAATAATTCCTTTGTTCAAGATATGGACAATTGTATGTACTACTTGTTCCCAAAAAACATTACTCAACTTGGAATCTTTCAACATGGTTCTGGCCATCTCTTGTACAATTATGTTCTTCCTTTCAACAACTCCATTTTCCTGAGGTTTCTTGGCTGCTGAGAATTGCCTTTTTATTCCATGATGTTCAAAAAAGTACATGAAATATTTTGACGTGAACTCACCTCCATTGTCTGATCTCAAGCACTTGATTTTCAAATCAATCTTGTTTTCAACCATCTCTTTGGATATCCTAAAATGTTCAAATGGCTCTAATTGTTTCTTGAGAAAGCATATTGCAATCATTCTTGTAAAATTGTCAGTAAGTAGCCTGAATTATTATTCGCCATTCAACCCTTTTGTTCTCATCTATCCACATAGATTGGTGTGTACAATATCCGATGGTTTAGTTGTAGAGTATTCCTTTGTTCTGAACTAAGTTCTTGTTTGTTTTCCATGTACACATTTCTTGCACATAGTATTGGTTGGCTTTGAAATTTTAGGCATTTCTCTTACTGCTTCCTTTCTGTTGATTTTGACAAGATTGTCAAAGTTCATATCACCCATTCTTTTGTGCTAGAGCTAACTTTGATTTTCCTTTCCCATGCAACATCTTTCCTTTCCAATATAATTTAATATATATATGTTGTTTGGATTCCTTATTGTTGTCGCCACCAACTTTCTTGGTCCTTATTTCCTTATATCACATTTACTTGAGTCGAATAGAAGTGTAGGTCCTTGGTTACACATTTGACTCTCACTTAGCATATTATGCTTCATATTTTCGACAAGTAGGACATTTTCTGCCATGGCTTCTTTACTTCCAAGATTGATTGTGCCTTTTGCTATAATTTTGGTTGATTTATCATTTCCAAACAAAACTAATCCTTCTCCTTATTTCTTTAGAGTTACTGTAATGTCCCTTTCCAAATAGAAGCTCTAGAGAGGAGCCTTAATGGTCTAAACCACCCCATTAGACTATAGCCAGGGCCAAAGAGGGGTAAACAGGGTTACTAGAGGTCACTCCAGTCACATGTGTTATATTCGGAAAGTGACATTGAGCTAAAAAGGGTTAAAAGTGATTTTAAGTCATTATGATCTAAAAATAGAAGTGAACAGTGAATTAGGGTTTCAACAGTGACTTAGGGTTTTGGAAGTGAACAATGAATTAGGGTTTCAACATGATTTAGGGTTTTGGAAAGATATAAAGGAAGGGTCAACGACCTAATTCATCATTATGCAGATTATGACTTGTCATTGAGGAGAAGAGGCACATCTCAGGAGAGATAGTTCAGTGTATTCCATGAGGAAGACACCAGTTGGCTGATTTCGGTGTTGAAAGACACACCCTAGTCACTGGGAAGATCATCTAGGTCTTCCATCATTCTTCATTGATTCCGCAGTGCTCCCATATTCTGGGTATTATCTTTTAGTTGCTTATTTGTATTCCGGCTAAGATCCTTTTGTCTTTTGATCTAGCCGAGTGTTGTTATTTTATTCAGCCACAGTTGCTTATTTGTATTCCAGCTAAGATCCTTTGTCTATTGATCTAGTCGAGTATTGTCAGTTTATTCATCCGCATTCAACCATTTTGTAATCCACAGAGATATCATAATAATAACTTTGTAGTGCTTTGTCACGTTTATTATTTGTATGATCATTTATATGCTGTAAACCTTTGATCCTACACACACATTAGCAACATTTCCTAGACTAGCCAAGTTAGGAACATTACAGTGGTATCAGAGCTTTAGTTCTGCTAGCCTGTGACTAAAGAAAATGAGTGCAGCAGAAGACCCAGAGGGCCGTGAACACATAGGTGACGAATATGTCACTTACAATAGGCATCCAGAAAGAAGGCATAGGCCTAATTTTCCCCCTTTTCCTCCTAGCTCAGAGGAAGAGGAAGAGGCACACATAGAAGCATAGAGAAGGGCAGAGCATGAGGCTGAGCGCAAGGTAGAGAGGATGCTAGGAGACAAATATGAGCAACCAGAGGATCGTGGCAAGGCCCCCGTAGATCCAGAGGCAGCTTTCATGCAGGTTATCAATGATATGTTAGCTAGCCAACATAGATAGATTGGCTAGAGTGGGCACCCTAGATACACAAGTCCCGCATGCAACATAGGGGAACTCGGGAGCAAGCAATAGACCCCATTCACCCTATCGCACATACACCTCTGTGCGTAGGATTCCCAGACCCTTGTTTCCCAGTTTCCAGAGGGCACCCCCATTAGTATCACTGCCACCGATAACACAGAGGCCACCCAATCATGCCAACGACATTGCAGAGTATAGGAGGGAGTACGCAGAATTGGGTCATGACTTCCATCAGGACATGACCTTAGTCGAGTACTATGGACTTAGACTCAGGAACCACCCCAGAGAGCCGCAGAGGGGAGTTCCACAACAACAACAGGGGCATAACCTCGATTTCATTCGGAAAGTTGGGAAACTCACCATCCCTTCTTTCGATGTATCATCCAAATACACTGCCATAGCTTGGGTACAAAAGATAGACATGTATTACAAGCTCAACTAGATGACCGAGACAAAGGCCATCAGTTTCACGACCTTCAACTTGGAGGGTGAGGCACACGAGTGGTGGTATCATGGACTGGTGACATTGGGTCACAATCGCATCACCTCATATAGGGAGTTTACAGATAGGCTCATGGACAGGTTTGACAAGAAGGATCCTGAGATACACTTCAGGGATCTAGCCCAGTTGAGACAAATTGGCACATCAGAGGTGTTCATCACAGAGTTTCAGCGGGTAGCCATGGCAATGACAGATATATCAGAGCCCAGGTTGATCATGCTATTCACAGAAGGACTAACAGAGCCTTTGAGAGGATGGGTGAAGGCATACATGCCTCCCACTTTGCAGGATGCGATCCTTCGCACTCGTGATCTGATAGACTTAGTGCCAAAAACTAAAAATTTATCCAAACCATTTGTGCCCCAGAGGGATTGAGACAGGAATCCATTCCAGAAATAATGGAAGTGCAAGGAGAAGTTGGATGATGAGACTAGGAGAGAGCTTATGAGGAAGAATATTTGCTTCAGTCGCAGAGATCCTTGGGTCCCAGGCCACAGGTGCATGGGTAAGGGAGAGATTCATTATATTGAGGTAGCAACATACAACATGGAAATTGAGGAGGAGGAGCAAGACAATGGATCCACTATTTCAGAGGAGGAGTCAGCACCAGCAGAGGAGTAGCCTCCCCATAGACCACCGACACTGGCATGAGCCCATACTCCAGTAGTCCCACAATAGCCAGAAAAGGCTAATAGGAGGAAACCAACAAAGGGAGGTGTCATAGCGACCCTTTCTGGTGTTCCCAGGTATGATACCCTTCATATCAGAGGGATTATTCAGGGGCAATGGGAAATCGCCTTGATAGACGGTGGGGCCACCCAAAAATTCATCGACGCTTCACTAGTATCGAGACAACCACTTTAGACAGAGGAGTTTGAGGGGTTTGATGTTGTGGTATCAGATGGCCACATAGTGGAGTGTCTAGAAAGAGTTCCAAACTTAGAGATGAAGTTAGGCATCTACACAGTGAGAGACACATATTATGTGGTTGACCTATCGGACACAGATGTGGTGTTAGGAGTTCAGTGGATGATTACCTTGGGAAAAATCACAACCAACTACCAAACCTTGGAAATGGGATTCAGAGATCAGGATGGGAAGAAGGTAGTTCTAAGAGGTATGTAGATAGGAGAACCTAGGATAGTTTCAACCAAGAGGATGGAGAGGATATTTATACATTGGGAGGTAGCATATGCTGCAGAATACTTGATCACTACTCAGAAGGATTCAAAAGGTTGACAACAATACCATACAGAGATCAAGAATTTATTGGGATGACATCAATAGGTCTTTGAGGCAATTCCACAAGGGAGACCACCTGACAGGGGGTTTGAGCACACCATTGAGTTGGGGGAGGGGGCCAAACCTATGATCACCCCCCCCTATCGTCATCCTAGGAGGTTCAAGGATGAGATAGAGAAGGCAATCGTGAAATTGTTGGCGATGCGACACATCAGACTGAGCAACAGCCCATTTGTTTCCTCAATTGTCTTAGTTCTGAAGAAGGATGGCACCATGAGGATGTGCATTGATTTCCGAGCCTTGAACAAGAAAACCATCAAGAACCGATACCCTATCCCACGCATTGACAAGTTGATGGATGAACTGCATGGGGCAGTTTTCTTCTCAAAAATTGATCTATGCTCTAGATATCATCAGATCAACATCCGAGAGCAGGACATAGAGAAGATGGCATTTCGATGTCATTTTGGACACTTCAAGTTCCTTGTTATGCCATTTGGTCTAACCAATGCACTCGCTACATTCTAGTCTTACATGAACCATATATTCAGGGATCAATTAAGGAAATTAGTCTTGGTTTTCTTCGACGACATCTTGATCTATAGCCAGTCATGGCAAGAGCATATGAGGCACCTGGATGAGGTATTGAGCATCATGGAGGCATAATCATTATATGCCAAAGAGTCCAAGTACAAGTTCGGTATGACAGAGCTGCTTTACTTAGGACACATCATTAGTGCATAGGGGGTATAGGTGCACCAAGAGAATATCAGGGCCATTCTGGATTGGTCGACACCCAAGAACGTGACAGAATTGAGGAGCTTCTTTAGGCTGTGCAACTATTACAGGTAGTTCATCTAGGGTTTTTCTCATCTTGGAGCACCGCTGACAGATCTTACCAAGCATGGGGCCTTCATATGGACCGAGAAATCACAGGAAGCCTTTGATAACATGAAGGAAGTCATGGGCACTTGTCCAGTGTTGGCACTTCCAGACTTCACCTTACCATTTGAACTAGAGTGTGACGCATCCGGCAAAGGGATCAATGCATTTTTGATGCAGGGAGGACACCCCATTGTATTCAAGAGTCATAAGCTTAGTCAACTTGAGAGGTTGTACTCCATTTATGACAAGGAAATGGTTGCAATCATGCATGCCTTGACCAAGTTCAGACAATATTTGGTGGGAATAAAATTCGTGGTCAAGACCGATCACAACAGTGTGAAGTATTTCCTTGAGCAGAAGGGTTTCAACATGATTTAGGGTTTTGGAAAGCTATAAAAGAAGGGTCAACGACCTAATTCATCATTATGTAGATTATGACTTGTCATTTAGGAGAAGAGGCACATCTCAAGAGATATAGTTCAGTGTATTCCAAGAGGAAGACACCAGTTGGTTGATTTTGGTGTTGAAAGACACACCCTAGTCACCGGGAAGATCATCTAAGTATTCCATCATTCTTCATTGATTCCGCAATGCTCCCATATTCTGGGTATTATCTTTTAGTTGCTTATTTGTATTCCGGCTAATATCCTATTGTCTTTTGATCTAACTGAGTGTTGTTATTTTATTCGGCTGCAATTGCTTATTTGTATTCCGGCTAAAATCATTTGTCTATTGATCTAGTTGAGTATTGTCAGTTTATTCAGCCACATTCAACCATTTTGTAATCCACAGAGATATCATAATACAAACTTTGCAGTCCTTTGTCGCGTTTATTATTTGTATGATCATTTATATGCTGTAAACCTTTGATCCTACACACACATTAGCAACGTTTCCTAGACTAGCCAAGTTAGGAACATTATAGTTACAAACATGTCCTTGTCACCTGTCATATGGTTTGAACAACCAGTGTCAACTTACCAGTCACTTTTTCTACTTTGGGCTTGTAGAGAAATGGAACATTTTTCAATGTTCATTTTCTCTAGCTTATTTTTCCATATCCTTGATGGTTCTTTTACATGACTGTTGAAATCTTTCTTTGGTTCGTTTGGAGGAACAATCAATCTACAATATTTTGCCATGTGTCCAAATTTTTTTCATTTATAAAATTCCACTTCATTATTTAATGAGACAAAACTATTATAGTTTCTCTGATACGCTTCATAATTCTTTTTGAGATGATTAATTCTAAAGTAGTCTTCATAGTTGCTTTTGCTCTTAGCATAGGTTCTACAGTTTGGTACCTGAGTATGGGGGATATTCCAAATGGTGCTTCTCTTCTGTAATCTTCTTCTTGAGTTCTTTCCAATGTTGGTTGCTGGTTCTGAGTTCTGGATCTTATAGGTGGTGCAGTTCTTCTGCAATCTTCTTCTTGAGTTCTTTCCATTTCTTGAATGTTCTCCTTTGAAGGCTTTCATTCTTCCTTCTTGATGGGACCTCTGATGACTTCTACATAACCCATTTGTTATGCTTCTTTTTTTGTCGTCATGGAGCTTGAAGCCTTCTCAGTATGTGTTTGTTTGTATCCTAGTCCATACTTGTCACAATATGGATTTTGACTGCTGATGATCTCATCCAATATTTTGGTGTTGTTTTGTTGCATGTCTTTATTCTGAAGTTCCTTCTTAAGTGAGAGTATTTATGCTTCCAAGATTTCCTTCATTTTCTCCTTTTTTTCCAACTAGTTTTTGAGCATTTCTTCAATCCTTGAGGCTTCTTCTACTTGGACCTTTAGATTCATAATCATCTATTGGACTTCTTCAGAGTTGAAATTTTGAGAACCCTCCTTCAGTTTGATCAATTCTTCCTTAATCGACTTGTTTTTCTTCCTTTCTCTTTTTATCTCACTTAAGGTACTAATTAGTTCTACTTCAAGATCTACTTCACCTTCTTCTTCATAATATTCTTCATCATTTTCCAATACCATAAAGAGTACTCTTTCTGATTCACTATCATCGCCCTCACCTGATGAGGATCTGTCTTCTCTCGAGTAGAGGCTTTTCTTGAATAATTTCTTTTTGTTTCTTTTCTTTTCTTCTATCTGATATTTCTTTTCTTTCTTGGGAGATTCTTGTTCATCATTCTCTTTATTCTTAGTGTAAGGACATTTGTTAGAAAATGACCAATTTTACCACAATTAAAACATTTTAAAGGAAGCTTACATTTGTACTTGCCATTTCCCCTTTTTAACTTCCTTGTGAAGTTGGCCATTTCTTCATATTCATACAAATCATCGTTGCAACTGCAATCTGACTTTGGATTTTTCTTCTTCTTCTTAGTCTTCTTGGATTCTTTGAAATCAACTTCCTTCCTGGATGGATTATCCTATCCTATTCTCCTTTCATAAGCAGTAAGGATTCCACGTAACTCGTCCATGCTCAACGTAGCAAGATGTTCTCTTTCTTCTAGGGCTGAAATCTTAGGATCAAATCTCATTGGAAGAGACCTTAATACCTTTTGAACAATTATTGGTTCTTTAATTTCTTCTCCTAATCCTTTAATTGCATTCACTATTTCATCAACGCGCAGAAAATAAGCTGCAATATCTTCATCTTCATTTTCAGTTGTTCAAATTGACCTCTATAAGTTTGAATCTTGCCCCCTTTAACTTTGGCATCTCCCTTGTAAACATTTTTAAGTTTGTCCCTCATTTCCTTTGCAGAGTCACAATGCATAACCTTGACATATACTGAATCAAACAGGGCACATCTTCATCAAGTTGAAGTATTATTTGGTATGTATTATCCATGTTTTATTAATAGATCAATGGTTTTCCCTCCATTTTATTTGTGTTCTTATCATGAATGAATTGGATTTTATTATATAAATGGTTAATCAAGTTAGATCTAAATCATTTTGATTATTCCTAACACTAGAGAGAAAATATGGTTGGTAGTGTTTGTTACTTGTGTGCAGGAAGCAGGTGATTGGAGCTGAAGTTGGAGTTGCAGATCTACACCAAATAGGACATACATGAACAACCATCAAACAAAGGTATTCCAAATATACCCCTCTTATGTGTAAAAGGAATTGTTTTCTTTCTAAATCTAGGAACATCATAAGGAATCTACCCCCTTTCTATCTAGGATTACTACGTTAATCCTAGAGAGGTTTTGTTGTGTATTCAACAAGATCCTTGTGAGCAAAAATCCCATAACACCCCTTTGGAAAAAATAATCTGTTGCAGTTAAAATCCATTTATGTTGTGCACTAGAAGCAAGATGAATCTCACTTATGAAATCTAAGCCCCATTGCTTGAAATGAGATTCAAATTTTATTGGCACCAATGGCAAGGAAGGACGTTTTTGTTTACATGAAAAAATATGACATTCTCTATAGGATTTTACCTTTCCGTTCACTTCTGAAAATAGTTTTGGCCAGTAATATCATGCTCTTAGGATTTTCTATGTTGTTTCTCTCCAACCATGGTTTCCTCGACATATACCTTTGTGAAATTCATCTATGATTCCTTCAGTATCTTCTTCAACAATATAGTTTAACAAGATTCCCAAAGGGTATTTCCAGTAAAGATTTTCATCTATTATGCAATACTTGATTGCTTGAAGTTTGAGTGATCTAGCTTTAGCTTGATTAAAATCAGGAGGGAATTCAAGAGTTTGAAAATAAAACACAATGTCTTTGTACCAAGGATATGAAGAAAACATGTCCTGGACCTTTATTAGGGACTACTGGAAACCTCTTTCCTCCAATTCAGCTGAAGGATGTTCTGCTATTTCTGAGACTTGATTTATCCCGATGAATATGCAATTTGATTCAGCTAGAAGCTTTGCTAAATATTGACCTTTAATCATCTTTTTTGGTTTTATTTGAAGTTCATACTCCTGAATTGTTTCTATCCATTTTCCTCTTTTTCCATCAGTGTTAGGATGATTCAAGACTTCTTTCACTCTCCTTCTAGGAACATATACAACTATTTTAGAATGAAGAACATAAAATCTGAAACACTTGAGAGCTTTGACTAAGGCATAAGCTTGTTATTCAATAATACTGTATTTGAGCACCGAGTCTCTCAAACTCTTGCTAAAAAATGCAATTAGTTGTTCTTGATTTTTTTCATTTCTTTGTAACAAGACTGTAACAATAGTATTATCAGAGGCAAAAGAAAATATAAGGAATTCTTTTGAGTAATCCGGGCTTATCAACACTGGTGCTTCTCATAAGGAATTATTAATTTGGTCAAATGAATATTAGGCCTATGAAGACCACTTAAATTCATTATCCTTTTTAATCACGTTTGTCAGATCCTTTACCACTTCAACAAAATTTGGAATGAATCTTCTAAGAAAATTTATCGTTCCAAGAAAAGTTTGAATCTCTTTATTTTTTCTTGGCAGACTGATGACCTTAAATGATTCAACATGTTGAGGGTCGATCTTTAATCCTTCCTTTGAAACAATGTGTCTAAGTAGTTTACCTTCCTACATATAAAAATGAGATTTATTAGGATTAAGTGACAAAGCATATTTTTGGCAATAATGGTTCCCCAAGGTGTAGTGAATGCAATAAGCTCTCTATCTTTCTCATGCACAAAAATATGGTTATAACCTGAAAAACCATCAATCATAGATATACGATTAGCTCTCACTACCTTTTGCAAAACATGATCCATTTTAGGAAGGGGATAATTATCCTTTAATGAATACCTATTAAGGTTTCTAAATTCAACACAAAGTCTTATTTCACTCTTCTTTCTAACAAGTGCCAAATTTGCAACCTAAGAAGAATATACAAGAGGAACTATGATATTTGCATCTAACAATTTCTTCAGTTCCTCCTCAATGACTGGGAAGAGGATAGGATTTACCTGTCTTAATTTCCATCTGAATGGTTTAGATCCAACATTAAGTGGGATTCTATGTTGAATTATGCTAGTGTCATAAGTATTTATATATTCATATGACCATGCAAACACTTTAATAATTTATTTAAACAAATCAACATACCTGGCCTCCTAATAAGTAGGCAGAAGTTTTGAGAGCTTGATATTCCTTGGTTCTTGTTCAGATCCAATGTTACAATCTTATTTCTTTAGTTTTAGTAGAAACAATAGGTTTAATAGTGACATCATATTTGTCGAATAGTTTCTCCAAAGGCACCAATCATTTTGGAATTTGATTGTTTCTTAATACCATCATTTTGTGGTTAGTAATCATATTTTGTAATTTAAGATCAGAATGGCTATTATGATTAATTTTCTCATTATCTTTGTGATCTTCTTGGTCAATATGAGTTGTAGAAAATTCATCAACCATTTCCAAAAGACTTTTAATTTGTTGATCATCTTAAAATACCTTCCAATGTTTAACATTGTTAGGAATTGAAGGTCTGTATTTCATTTCCACTTCATATTTTAGATTTGGGACCTCAGGGGGTATGAAAGTGCTTGTTGCTACTGCTAAAGAATCAACTTGTTGATTTTCACATCTTGGTATTGCATGGATATTGAAGGTTGAAAATAAATTTTCAATTAAATCCCAAGAAAAATTCTTGTAGGACCTCATCCTAGGATTTTTCGCTTGATAAACCTTTCTTACTTGTTTAACAATTAATTCTGCATCACCATAGACAATATGATTTACGATTTTAATTCTTCTATCAACTTCTAAACCTAACACTAAAGCTTGTTATTCTCAAACATTATTGGTGGAATCTGTTTCAAATTGCACTAAAAGAAAATGGAAAGTATTTTTCAGAAGGTGAAATCAGAAGTATACCTGCTCTAGCACCCTCCCAGGAGGAAGCTCCATCAAAATACGTTTTCCACATTCCATCTCCAGGCTCTTTATTTTCACGCAAAGGAGTATTTACAATTTTTGTGCAAAGTCCAGGTTCACTATTTATAGATAATATAAATCAACCAAGTCTTGATCTTTTGAATAAAAAGGATAATTATTGGGATGATTAGGATCACTGGCTGTGTAAGAAGTTTTGTTTCCCTATATAGTGTTGGATTACTGAGAGGGGGGGTGAATTAGTAATAGATCAATTTAATCCTTTTTAACCATATAATCCAAGTGTTATATCAATGTAGCATTATCATCCAATAACTGTAGAGTAAATAAGCAATGAAAAAATGAACAATAATACACATACACAATACACCCATGTTTTACGTGGAAACCCAAAGCGGGAGAAAACCACAAAATGATTTTTCTTATATGTCTTAAAGAATTACATTCATTGGAAGCACCAACTTCCTTTGTTTTCCAGCTGCAACTGGAAGGAGGATCCAACCCCCTTGTTTCTCAGGCTACAACCTGAGGGAAGCTCCAACTCCCCTATTCTCTGGCTATAAGCAGAAGAAGGCTTGTTGGCATAGGGGCAGACCTGGGGTTCAGCTCCAAGAGCGCACCAACAAGCATTTGAAAAAAATTGTGAAGTAGATGCAGTGTCACCCGAAGTAGCTATGGGGGGGTTGCAGGACATAGATGTATACAACCAAGGGGATATCAAGTGGATCCAATAAGAGAACAACACAACATTTGTATATCATTTACCAGTTCATATCTACTCCACATAACTATCTATCAGATCTAACATCGTAATGCAATTAACAGTATAGAAAATGGCAAAGAACTCAACATCAATCACACATGACACCATAAATATGTGGTTCACCCTCTCTCTAGGGCTACGTCCACAAAACTATGCTTTATAATATATTAAGATGAAGCACATAGTTCTTGTTTGTGCTCTCAGATAGTAGATCTTCTTTCTCCTGCTCTCTATCTCTCCCCTCCCTGCGCACCCAGCTGTAGGGTTGTTCTTCACACCAAGTTGAAGATCTTACAATCCCAGAAGGCTCTACACTCAACACTTCTCTCTCACACAACAATCCTCACTCGATCACACAATAACAAAGATAACAACAAAATCCATACCACCAACGACAACAACCCATCCCAGGTCCTTTAAACCTCTATTTATACATTACAATAGTTCTCGGACACCTTTAGGCTAAAACCTAAGTGTCAAAACCCTAGATACCAACACCCTAGGTGTCTAAAACTCTAGGTCAACTTGACCCACATTTTCAGGGCTTCGCCAACCTGTCTTTCCTTCCTTCTCACACGGTGCTCCAAAGCATCCAATAGTGGCTTTTTCCATTTGCTGAGTTGTCCGCGATCCATCTTCCTTGCTGATCCATCATCCTTGATCTCTTTTTCCAATTTCTTTCTTTCTCTTACTTCGCTCCATATTTTATTCTCTTTTGCTCACTTCGACCCAGTAATAGTCACTATGTCTTCCACGCAGTTCACATTTTTCATTTTCTTCCTTGATCTTCGCTTGCTTCCATAAACAAGGGCCAATAGGCCCCCAACACTCACCTATGACTCATCCTGAGGCACTTCAGATATGATCCCTCTGCTTTTCTTCGTCTTCAGATTGCACAGGGAAACCTGTGCTTCCAGCTCTTGTCCTCCCTTCCTCCCTTGTGCGGAATGTATTTTCTATTTCTGGTACCCATATTGAACTACACCTGGTACCTAGACCCTTATCCTCATGCTTTTACTAAGAGGTGCGAGGCAACTGATTGTCATAATACAACTTTAGCCGGCTCCCATTTTCCAAACCTTCCTTCCATTCTCCATTCAAAGTCTTCAACTATGCAAATCCTCCTTCCGTAACATAGGAAACCTCATATGGCCTGAGCCAATGCGTTCTAAACTTCCCAAAATTATTCATGAACTTACTGTCATACACCAGTACCAAATCACCTTGCTTAAATACCTTCTTCTTGATGTGTCTGTCATGGTAGGCCTTCTCTCTTTCTTTCTGGACCTACTGATGAAAGCCTACAATAAATATGTATTCCTCCAGTTCGACCAACTATGCAAGCCTCTCTTGAACAATGCCTGTGTCGTCCATATTCTTAAAGGAAGCAATTCTGAAGCTTGGTACCAAATATTCCATTGGGACAATGGATTCAAGACCATACACCAATTTAAAGGGGGTCTACATTGTTAGCTTCTTGCAAGTGGTTCTATAGGCCCATAATACTGTTGTTACTCTTAAATCCCATTTGTCTCTATTGACACTGCAAATATTCGTTAGCGCTGTCTCCAAGATCTTGTTGAATGCTTCAACTATCCCATTTGCTTGTGGATGGTAAGCTGTGCTCTTCTGATGATGAACTGTAAATTCCTTGGTCAAGGCTTTAATTGTTTTATTAATGAAATGTGTTCCTTGATCACTCATAAGGATCTTTGGGCATCCAAACCTAGTTATGATGTCATCAAATATGAAGCACACAACTGTAGTGGCACTACAATCCTTAACTTCTCTTGCTTCGACCCATCTGGTCAAGTGCTCTATCACAATAATTATGTACCGTTCTCCTGTGCACTTACCTGGTGGGTTAATAGGTCCCACGAATTCAATGGACCATTTCTCAAATGCTTGTAGGGTCAGCTACAGTTCTAACGATATTTCATCTCTTCTGGACGGTTTCCAAACTCTTTGGCATACATCGCAGGCTCTGCAATAGTCCTTAGCGTCTCTGTGTAAGGTAGGCCACCAAAGGCCAGCTCAAAGAACCTTCTGAACAATGGATTTACCTGTGTAGTGTCCTCTTGTAATTCCTTCATGAGATTTGGCAAGGATTAATGGTATTTCTACCTCCATAACACACCTCCTCAGTATCTCATCAGGTCGCATCTTGTATATCTATCCCGCTATAAGCAAAAAGTCTGTAGCGCGCCCTACTAGCTGTTTCTTCTGGGTGATTGTATATTCACTCAGTGCCATTCCCGTTGATAGGAACTGGACTATCTCTGCAAGGTGGTCATCAATATTTCTAATGGATAACAACTGTGCATCAAGTAGTGTATCCACCAAACTAGTCGGTTCTTCTCCATGTTCCAACCTCGACAAGTGGTCAGGACCGTTGTTCATTCTCCCTGGCTTAACTACGATCTCAAAATTGTATTCCTGAAATAACATAAGCCATCTGCATATTCTCCCCCCCAACACTAGATTTTTGACTAGATATTTCAACGTAGAGTGATCAGTAAACATTTTAAAGTGTCCTCCCAACAAGTAGTGGCAAAATTTCTGCAGCACATACACCATGGCTAACCCTTCTCTCTGAGTAGTGGTGTAATTAATATCAACGGTTGATAGCTTCCTACTAGAAAAGGATGACGGGTGGTCGATGTCTCCTATTCCTGGTTGTGCTAACATAGCTCCTAAGGCAATAGAAGATGCATCGACATGCACGTGAAACTATTTACTCTAATATGGGAAAACTAGAATAGGTGCAGTAACCATTTTCTGTTTCTTCGTGTCGAAGCTCTGTTGGCATTCTTCTGTCTAGTGAAATTGACAGTCTTTCTTAAAAATCTTCTCCATGGGTGCTATGATTTGGGAATAGCCTTTAATGAACTTCCTGTAATATCCTGTGTGTCCCAGCGTAGTGCGCAACTGTTTGACTGAAGTAGGAGGGGGTAGATAAACTATGATGGCAATTTTAGATGGATCTACCAGCAATACCTGCTTGCATACAATATGACCTAACAACACTCCAAATGGTTGTTACCCATGATTTTGGTCGTCATGATGATGTATTGATGATGGTGTACTCAAGCTCTTCATAAGAACTTTCTCCTGAGAAAAGTTACTTTCATCTCTCCACAGAAACCTCATTTTTGAAGAAGGTTCGCAGGCTGCTAGTATATTTGGGTGCAAGAATGCCTGATTCTCACAGGCTGTCTTAAGCCAGGGTGCAAACTTCTCGCATTGTGTTGAACAACTAGGGTGCAAACTCTTCCTAAAGCATGGAAAAAGATGAATTCTCGATGTTTCTAGAAGGGAATCTTCTAGAAGGATGGGTTGGCATTCGAATGGTTATCCTAGTACTGGATTCTCTGATATTTTGGGATCATTCTTATCCAAGTAACTAATTCATTCTCTCCTATATATTGAGGGAATTCTCATGGAAAAGGTTAAGCAAGATTCATTGGAGAATTGGTGACAGAATTGTGTGGAGGACTGAAGCTTGAACAACAACTTGGAGACTCTAGCAAGTCTACCAAGAGGTTTTGATCTTCTTCATGCAAGGATTGAGCAAGTGTGTGTGTTGGAGCCAAGAGCCATCTAAAGGAATTTTGTGACATCAAGGCTCAGGTTGTAATATTTACTTTCCATTAATATGATACAGTCGCATGTCCCTTTCCCATAAAGCTATTTCTACTTTATTGTGTAATTCCTTGATCATACACATAGGTTAACTGTTGAATATATTGTGCGATCTTCACTTTGGTTGGTTTGTGTTGTCTTGGTCTTGACTGCACGAGAGCACTAGAGCGAAGCGGGAGCAACAAAGACCATAGGAAGCGATAATAAGGTATGTTATTTTTTCTTGCCTCCTAGTTAATTCAATGGTCAAAACCTAGGGAAAGAGTCATGTCTTGTCCTGTTTTGTTCTAGATCCAGGTGGATCTAGGGAGATCTGTTAGTGTCCGCACCTACCGATTAATCCAATAACAAAATTGGCGACTCCGCTGGGGATCATCCCATTTTATTTGTGGCTTTTGGTATTTTTCTATGGCCATTTTCTCTTGTTTCACTTTTCTCCTTTCCTATCAATCTCCGAGTCTTCAGGATATCCTGATAGACCCTCTGGGTCCAGAGGCCTTTTCAAATTTTGCTTCATTTTCCAAAAAATTGACTAGTTTCAGAGGTTCTCGCACTGCATTTCATTGTAGCCTGTGAGAATACACAGAGTTCACACTCTACCTTTATGTTGCAGTGTGAGGTTCTCACACTTTGCTCAAAGGCCACCTGCAAGAATCACTAATTCTCGCACTATGAAATACTACCTGCCTGCGAACTCATTTTTTCAAAATTTTGGATTTAAGTTTTGGCATCTTCAACTGCCCAGATCAGTCTAGGTGCCTTATAAGAGTTTCTTAGACCATTGATTGGTGTCTTTCTTGTCTTCGTTTGTGTGCATGAACAGTCTTATTATTGCAAGGCTCTTCTTGTCATTTTTGTCTTGACTTTCGTTTCTTGACTTTTCTTGGCAAAACCATTCTCTCTGACTTCAGAATCTGAGTGTGTTTGATTAGTTAAGAACTAGTGATTGGTAGAAAGTTGAATTTTCTTGGTATTTATCATTTACTTATGTTTGAAAGGTCATTTTTCTTATGCAATTGAAAAGACTATATTGGTTTGCTTTTTATTTTTGTTTTCATTGAAAGAGTGGATTGGGTTATTGTCATTGCTTGTTCATTGGTTTTTGATTTTCTGTACCCTCATTAGCATACTGAGGGTCCTCTTTGAAAAGTGAACAAAGTTTTTCTTTCAAAAAATCATTTTTTGTCTTCAAAAACATTGAAAATCAAATTGTTGAAGTTGTTGAAAAAGAAGCATCGAGAATTGTCATTGATGTGTGATTTGTTGCATTTGCTTTTTAAAGGAAATTTTTGCATTATAGTTCACGGTTGATCTGGAAAACTTTATCTTTCCCTCCCATACATAGGATTCATTGAACGAAAAGTGATCTATTTCATTCTCATCCATGCATTGTTGGGTCAGAGTCATACAACATAAGTTTCATCTCCGTTTCCTTTGAGTAAACAACAACTCTTAATAACACTGCG
>ML798152.1:101100-115011 GCA_009831015.1 Picea engelmannii
AATCATAAAATTTATCTAGTAACTCTTTTCTAGGGCTCTATTACACCAACATTTAGCTAGGCTAGCGCTTTGGAGTAGGAAGAGAGATACACTCTCCAAAAGCACAAAACAAACAACAACATCTTGTGTTAGGGAGTGTTAAATTCCATTTGCAACATCTTGTCCTGGGAAGCCCTTCTCACACAAGGGTCAAGCATGAGGTCGCATTTCTATTGACAGAGTTACTCACCCTGCTTTGTTGATATCAGTGTATAGATTGAACGTATTACGGGGATCACTTAGAGGTATACCCACAATGATGAGTGGAAGCCTTTTGAGTTGATTTCGGGCTAGATACCCTGCCCTTGCATGTGGATCGGACTATCGACTGTCCCCCCAAGCTTTATTATTGTCGGTGGTGACCTTAGTGGCCTATCTCTCTAGGTTCTTACACGAGGTGACTGTGAAGGGGAAAGTCTTCACAGTACTTGGAATTGATGTTGACCAAACTCACTCGGGCTCCTTGGACGATATACCCACGATTATGTGTGGGAGCTTGCACCAGGGTGTAAGTCCGTTAAGCAGGTCGTCAGTGTAAATTTTCCACCTTAGCACAGCCCCTTCTCATCTCGTTTTTGTGACATTGGATTTCATCACCAACTAGTGGCTTCGAAATTAGAAGGTCTTGTTTCATTGGTGATTGCTTCCTAGATTTTTGTTTACTAGCGCGTTTTGTTTGTTTCTCGAAGTTGACCATAGGATTTTCTTCGTGAAGTTTGTCACTCGTTTACAGTAGCTCCTCTACGTCGTTCACGTAGAATGCAGGGTTTATCTCTAGAGCATCTGGAAGGTTCTCAACCCTTGCCTACAAGTACACCTGAGGGCTCTCCTCGGCAAAGTGAAGCCACAGTCGTCACCACACCACAAGTGGAACGCACTGACTCTCTAGAACGGTTTCAAATTACAAACACTCGAGAGGAATTTTGACTTCACCCTGATTCTGAGAGACGTTTTATGCGAGCAAACTCTTCCAGAGACTTAATTGTTGTGTATTCTGGGTCTCCGTCTGGACCTGGGGACCAAGATCCTTTTTGGTCTATGGGAGTTTTTCGGAGGGACCTTTTTGGTCCAGGTTCACCTGTGATTTACGGGATCAACCCCCTTGTGATTTCTGAAATCTCTGATACAGAGACAGTACCGGTGACTACCACTTATCACTTTACCGTCCTTGCCGAAATGGCCCATCTTGCAGCTACCACGAGTGTTCCAACCGGGTTTACTGCGGTTAGTCTTGCTCCCATCAATACCCTGCGAACGCCCAACGTCAATCCGACACTACCACCTGGATATCGTGCATTGAATGCTTCCATTCCTACTCCGACACAAACTCCATCCGACTCTCCTAGTGGTCCTTCTTCTTCTGGGCACTTTCTTCCCGGTTTTGTTCCAACACTCCCTTAATTTCTTTTTGGAGGACCTTCTTCGTCTTCCGCTGGAAATCCTAATCCTAGTGGTACTATTCCGTCATTCACTCCAAATTATCAGTTTCCGGTTGGTGGACAATTTCACCAAGGTGGTATGACCCAACCCTCTTTCAGTGGGCAAATTCCTTTTGGAACGCAAGTCCCAATAGGAACACAACCCCCAATTGGAACATTGCCCCCAATTGGAACACCACCTTCGATGGGAGGACCAACCCCACCTTATGGGAAAAACATACCTCTTTCCTTGGTCCAATATTGGAATCAATTGATACAAAATCCTCCTCAATCGACTGGGGGGCAACAATTTCCAACTGCGTCCGTAACACCCCCTAGCATGGGCCAACCATATCCAGAGTCGTTCAATCCCATTTTGGGGGCGAATGCTCAAACTCAAGCCCCTATTCCAGGGTATAATCCTATGGGCTACTATCCTCTCCAACCACTGCCAAATATGCCTGGATCTTCACATTATATGCAGACTACTTATGGTCCAACTGGTTTGCCGACATGGCTTGTTCCCCAAAGCCACCAGTACCCGTAGGTGAATCGACAATTACCTTTTCTCGCCACTTTGGATCTTTTGGATTTTTCAAGGATTTTAAATGATCCTATTCGTCACTCTCCCCAATGGCCAGTTATCCCAGCCAAGCTTCCTTTGGACATTCCTAATTTCGACGGAAAAGCGGAAGAGGACCCAAACAATCACGTTATGAATTTTCACCTATGGTGTTCATCCAACTTGTTGATGGATGACTCTATTCATTTACGTATTTTTCAACGAACCCTCAAAGGTTCTGCTGCGAAGTGGTATATTGAATTGCCATGAAGTTTCTTCTTCGATTTCAACACCCTAGCTATGGCTTTCCTTACACATTACCAGTTACCGATCTGTTATGACACGGGGACCGAGATTTTGACGTCCTTCAAACAAAGCAAAGGCACTCACATATCTGATCACATCCATGAGTGGCGAAGAAGATGACATCTCATTAAACTTGAGCTTCCCGATCAATTGCTGGCCGAGTGGTTTACAAAATCATTTGTGAATGACATTGGTAAGGACATCGCCATGGGTGGCGTAGTCACAGAAGATCAGGCTATAAGTCGTGCTCAATATCTTGACCTCATTTATTCACAAACGAGAACCCTTTACGATTTACTACCTGAATTACCTCGTCCTAATACTTCCAACACTTCAACTACTCAAGCTGCCTCACATGCAGCTGATGGTGTGATTGGCTCTTCCCAAGCCCAACCACATTCCGTGTCAAGCGTCAACCCTAAATCTACTTCTTCTAATGTTCAAAATGCTCTGTCTCCTACCCCTCCCACTGGAAAGACTTCCGAGGTAAATGCCGTTCAATCTACCCCAGCTGGTAAAAACAAATCTAAAAAGGGGCAAGGTAAGAATAAGGAGGGAAAAAATATTTCTCAAGCAGAGCAAACCAAAACTACCCCTGTTGACGATCGGGATAAGTGCAAACCACGATACCCTTGCCTTATCTGTGGTGATGATCACTACACGAAGGATTGTCCATGATGTGTCAAGGTCACTAATTTCCTTCAATGATCTTCAAAACCACCTGCACCGACCGTTTTGTCCCAACCCTTCCCATCTGAACAACAGGCTCAGTTGGTCATCCACGACCAACCCTCTTCTTCTACTACATCATATGTTTTGATGTGTACTGGTGATTCTAAGCAGAACAACGTTGCACTCACTACTCGAGCCAAAGATTATTCTCCCTCTAAGGAGAAGGTTGAAGATTTACCCCCTTCCTTGGTACTATCCTCTCCAGCGACTCCACCTACCAATGGTCCTCTTCATCTCGAACGACCGAGCCTCGAAACAGTTTTGCGACCCCCCCCAAAGGGTGTCGTTCGAAAATCGACTTTCAATCCTCACGCTCGTGCTACCCAGAACTACAACATTGTTGAAGATCTGGCTCAAGCACCTTCTGCGATGTCAGCCCTTGAAGTCCTTCAGACTTGTCCCGCACAATGGAAGGCACTGTTGAAAGCTATCGGTGGAATCGATCCGACGGATACGAATTTGATATTCTTTGACTTGGAAGATCACATTCCAAGGTTACCCCCTCAACTCGTGTTCCAGATCCAAGTGGTTGTCTCTGACAAAAACATTTGCCGAACCGTTATCGATGAGGGTGCCTCGACATGTGTTATGTCTCTTGCTTGCTGGAAAGCCATTGGCTCTCCTTCTTTGAATGAATCCCAGAACACTCTTAAAGCCTTCAAGGGCTCCGGTTTTAAGCCCTATGGTGTTCTTCCTTCGTTGCCCATAACGTTAGAAGGAAAAATGGTCCAAGTTGAAGTGGAAGTCTTTGACGCTCCCCTTGATTATAATCTTTTGCTTGGCCACAACTGGATCGATTCCATGCGAGCCGTTGTGTCGACAATTTTCTGTGTAGTACGTTTCCCTCATCAAGGAAAGGTTGTTACTGTCGACCAACTTGCCTTCTTCAATTCTGATACCCGTACTGGCAACGTACCATTTATTTCTAAAACCCCACCGGGTTATGAGAACGTCGGTGTAGGCCTTCTCAAGGACTCTTCGTTAATGGGTACTTTTCCCATTCCACCACCCGATGTTCCACGCTCGTCTGTTGCTTCTATCAACATGATCTCCACTTTGCCTCATGACCTTCCTGTATCTCACGACCCTTGGATAGTCCCTGACCCTGGAGATCATCTTCATTTTGGCAACGAAATGCCGTTAAGTCCAGTTGAGTCTGCCTATCAGGCCATTTAATCGACAACACCTTCTACCCCCTCTCTTGATGAGTTGTCTCCCGATCCTTTTCGTGTTATTTTTCCCACTGACGAGATGATCATGTCTGTCATGGAGGACACCCCTTGGGACGATGGGCATCATTGTTCCATCCTCTTTCTGGAGCAACACACTCTTGAGAACTACCAACGGATCTTGACTCCATCAATCATTGTCATCATCTCGACCGTTCCTGAAACTACACACGATGTGTTTGCCGAAGGGAACTTAAGCAATATCTCACCCACTATTCCCATTGACATATCCATCAAAACTGGAATTGTCGAAAATGTCCACATTGGAGCTTCATGTTCCCCTGACGAAATAGTCACCTACACTTCCCTTTTCAAAGAATTTCGTGATATTTTCGCCTGGAGTTACATAGAAATGCCAGGTATCGACCCTGCGATTGTGATACATGAGATAAAGACATACCCCGGCGCTAAACCCGTCTGGAAACACCTTCATCCAGTTCACCCATGTAAAGCGGCTGCTATCAAGCTCGAAGTCGAGAAACTTATTAAAGCCGGCTTTATTTATTCGGTGGCTCTCACAGACTGGGTTTCCAATCTTGTCCCGATTGACAAGAAACAAGGCACCATTCGTGTATGCGTTGATTATAGGGATATCAACAAGGCTTGTCCCAAAGACAACTTTCCTACCCCCTTTGTCGATCAGATTGTCGACGATTGCGCCGGAAGTGAAATCTTCTCTCTTATGGATGGTTTCTCTGGGTATAATCAAATCAACATTCTTCCTGAGGATCAACATAAGACTGCTTTTATTTGTCCTTGGGGTACTTTTGCCTATCGGAAAATTCCTTTCGGTCTTAAGAATGTGGGCACAACTTTCCAACGCGCTATGTCTTATGCTTTCCATGATATCAAGCACATCGTTCAACCATATTTGGACGATTTACCCACTCATTCAATCCACCGAGTCGATCACTCTACCCACCTCCGAGCCATTTTCGTTCGCTGTCGGTTCTATCGTATACGTTTAAATCCTCATAAATGAATTTTTTGCATGGAATCTGACCATCTTCTAGGTTTTATCATTCCGCATCAAGGGATCTGGGTGGATCCTTTAAAGGTTGAGGCGATCCTTAATCTCCCTCCTCCTTCTACACTTCGCCAGTTGCAAAGTTTGCAGGGGAAAGCAAACTTTGTTCGTTGTTATATCCCACATTATGACGAGATAACTCGTGGATTTACGCGGCTATTAAAGAAGGATTCAGAGTTCGTCTGGGACACCATTTCCAATAATGATTTTGAAGCTTTGAAGTTGTCCCTAACGCGAGCTCCGCTTATTTTTCCCCCCGATTATAGTTGCAATTATTTCCTTTACCTTGCTGCCTCGGATTACACCATTGACATGGTTCTCGTCCAAGAGGATGATTCTCACGATGAACATGTTATTTATTACTTGAGTCGAAGTCTCACGTCGACTGAAATCAAGTATCAACATGTCGAGAAACTGGCCTTGGATGTCGTCCAAGCCATCCAACACTTCTGGCACTATATCCTCTCACACAAGACTACAGTGATTTCACATTGCAACCCTATGCAACACATTCTCACCCGTCAATTGCTAGGGGGAAAGTACTCCAAATGGATTGTGATACTCCAGGAGTTTGACTTGGAATTCGAACGCGCCAAGTCTAAAAAGTCCTTAGTTTTTGCTGAGTTGATATGCGATTTTCCCCATTCTGCAACGGAAAATGTAGCAATTGATTCATTACCCGATGAATCTCTTTTCCTTATTAGTATTGATGATATTTGGTATGGTGATATCATTATATATCTCCAAACCCAGACTTTCCGGCCAACTTTGTCCAGTACTGAATGACATCGCATATGCTACCAAGCTCGTCAATACATTATCCTCGGGGATACTCTTTATCGTCAGGGGATTGACTCTGTTTTTTGACATTGTCTATTGTTCGATGAAGTCGAGAAAGCTCTGAATGACTGCCATTCTGGAGCATGTGGTGGTCATATGTCTGGGTATGCTACTGCCCATAAGATCTTACACGCAGGGTATTTTTGGCCTTCTTTGTTTAACGACTACATCATCTCCGTTCATAAATGCCATGCTTGCCAGACCTATAATCAGAAGATCCAGTCACATCCCGCTCCTCTTCACCCTGTGGTCTCAGTTGGTCCCTTTGCGAAATGGGTCATCGATTTCATGACATGTCACCCTCACTCGGCCGGGGGGCATGGTTACATTATTGTAGCCGTTGATTACTTTACGAAATGGGCCGAGGCGATGCCAAAATTTGACAACACTGGAAAGACCGCAACATTATTTCTTTTTAATCATGTCATAGCTTGTTTTGGTGTTCCCCAAGCTATCGTCACTGATCACGGTAGCCACTTTAAGAATTTTATGATGTCCGAACTTACTGAAAAGTTGGGTCTTCGCCATGATAACTCAACACCCTATTATCCACAAGCCAACGGCCAGGTCGAAGCAATCAACAAAGTTCTCATAACTATGCTTCGACAAATGATAGGGATTCATAAAACAAGTTGGCACACAATGTTGTTTTGGCATTGTGGGCGTACTGGACATCCGTCAAGTCCGCTACTGGGTTTACACCTTTTCGCTTAGTCTATGCTGTGGAAGCCATTCTCCCTATCGAATGCGAGATACCCTCTTTAAAACTAGTTGTTGAAATCCTACCCAACACTTCTGCTGAGGAAGAACGTCTTTTGTATCTTATGCGATTAGACGAAACTCGACATGATGCCACCCTAGTCATAGAAGCTCAGAAAAAACGTGTCAAGGCCCAATACGACAAGCATGTCAAGCCTCGCGTTTTCTCCGAAGGTGATCTTGTTCTTCTCTATGAACAAGATCGAGATATGTTAGGAGCTGGGAAATTCGAAGCCATGTGGCGAGGTCCTTATATCGTTCGACGAGTTTTGGAAAAAGGAGCTTATGAGTTGGTAGATTACGATGGTATCCCTTTGAGTGAACCCAGGAATGGGTTGTACTTGAAGAAGTACTATGCATAAAATCATCTGTGCACGAGTACTTGTATTTTTATTGTATTATACTTCTTGTGTGTTACTTTAGCTTGTTTTTGTCGTTATTTGGTCTCTGCCCTTATGTGACGTTGTGTTTGATTTCCATATGTCAGAGTCTTCGCTACCCTATATTGGCTTTGCTGATTGCGCTAGCCATAGTACTCAGAACCTTGCTTCCGCTGCGTGGGCAATTTACGCCCCTACAAACAAACTTGTCTCCTTACGAGGTGTGTGTCTCGGCCATGTGACCAACAACATTGCAGAGTATAGCATCATTATTGAATTATTGGTTGATGCTATCTCACTCAGAATTCGTCATTTGGTTGTGCGACTTGATTCACAACTAGTAGTACTACAATTAAGTAATGTTTATACTATCCGAAGTCCTACTTTGTTACGGTTGTATTTGCGAATTCGCCTCTTGGAACGTTATTTTGATTACATTGAATATCAACATATTCCTAGATGTCTAAATACATTAATAGATGCATTGGCTAATTATGTATTAGACAAACATTTGAATCATTTATAAATCAATCACATCAATGTTCACACAACACATGATAAACTGGTAGAAGCCGTCTGTATATATAACGATCAAAAGAGTTTTTTTTTACAAAAAGTTTGTCCGAAGACCAAAATGTCAAAATTTGAAGCTCATAGCTTCTACAAAGTGACGTCATGGATGACGTTCATGGTAACACACAATTGCCCGGGAAACTCTACGGAGCAGTCGACTCATGAATGCTGATACTCCTACAGTATGATGCTGATCGCGTCATGGAACCTCTTCCAGAGGCATGTCTGGAATATCTATGATCAGGCCCTTTAGATTTTGTTCCACCACTTGATAATCCTCGGCATATTGTTGTGCTACCACTACCTCTCCTCGCCGCTGAATGGGAGAAGTACAAGGAGGTCGGTAAGGTCCAACATCTGTATTATCAAAAATGAATTTTGTATTAGTCTTTGGACGAACATATAAAACAAAAACATTTGAATATGATAAAAAATTCACAAAACATTTAAAAAGAAAAAAATGTGTGTACTTCTTACCAAGGTCACCCCACTGAGCATCCTCTGGCAGTACTAAATCTGGATCTCCTCGAAAATCCAACCCGGCATAAGCATAGTCGTCAACCATCAACATCTATGGTTGAAGCCAGTCAAAGAAAGTATCATCATACTTGATGATCGATCCTGCTATGTGTCGGGCCATGAGCCAACACCATCTCAGTATCCTTGGATCCCTGGGAGCCGGTAAATTCCACTCAACCTGCAGTCTCAGTAAGGGAACCCTCTCAAGGAAGAAGGACACTAACAAAGATCTGTACCCGAATTTCTTCAGGTCGCCTCGTCTGCATTTGGTCAACTGCTTTTTTATACTACAAAGCACAACATCTGCCTAGTTGAACACCCGAGGTTCAGTACACTCAATAGAATACTGGAAGTAAATATGTAATTCCATGTGAGGAGCAGAACTCCCAGCCATCCGAGCTATGGTGAATAGGATATTACGAAGGGTCAAATCTCGTACCCCCAAAATAGCTACTTTTCCTTTCTTTCTCTCAGCCTTGGGAACGCAGTGTAAACGACAGTACTCACTCATCTGCAGCCCACCACCTCTGCTACTAGTCAGGCTCACATAATGATCGTGCCATGACAATCCAGTCAAAAAGTAAATGTCCTTGATATCTAAGGACAATGTGTGGACCCCCACATGAAATACCTGCTGATCAGGGTCCCACATACGCACCAGGTACTCTAACAACCTGACTTGGGCCCTCATGCCCGGGAAACGAAAGTACTCCAGGAGTCCACAGTTTCTCAAAGCAACAATAGTAGGTGGATGATTTCCGGCAATTGCATTGTCTTCTTCGTGCTCCCTTTTGCGCCATTCAAGCACCATTTCGATGGCCAATTATCTGCATAAGAGGCACAATAAGAAGATTAGCAACTTTTTTCATGAGTTCATTCTCTTTCATTGAGTAAAATTTTAATTTTTTTTTGAGCTTTGCGGTTCTCGCAGGATGCCTTAGGATCACTTGTGAGAATGCCCCATTCTCGTAGGTCCTGTGTAGCCCGCCTGCGAGAATGGTAGCGCGCAAGTAGGGCTTGTAAAATCAACTTAAAAATCAAATTTTAACCAATGGAAATACAAAATTAAACCATGACAATGTTAAGAACAAAGAGCCTACCTTACTTTCGCTGACGGATCGCTGAATGGACACTCGTAACTCCTGCAATCTGACACCGAACTTGGAGGGTAAAAGAGGGGTTTTTGAGCTCAAATAGTGGAAAGGTAAAAATGATATGGTAAAAGAGTTGTTACTCCTTTTTATTTACTTTTACTATGTCATTTGATTTTTTATGATTATTTATCTATTAAACCCTAATCCCTAATGTCCTTTTGAGTGTAACTTTTGCAGGCATAATGACTTCGAGGTTCCTATGCAGGGATGCGGACATGTTTTTCTTTGTCATCATGTGTTTTTGATTGTTTTTTATGGTTTTTATATAAAACCTCGAGCGTGGTTTTTGTCCGTTCTTGCGCTCTCAAATACATGAGAACACAATCGAGCATACTTTTATCACTTTTTCGGGCTCAATAAGGTTATACGAAAAAGGAACCCCCTTGGAATCCTCTTTAATCCCTTTTCAGACTCTCTAAACATGAAAAGATAGCCGAGCAATCTTGCTATTTTCATGCTCGATAAATTATTTGAAGTAAGCGTCTGGTGAGCGATAATTTATCTCTTTTTCGGTCTCATCCAGACTCTTTTATGAAAAAGGAACTGAGAGAGTTCTCTTTTAAGTGTTTTTCCAGACTCTATAATCATGAAAAAATTTGAGTTTTCTATCTTTGGACTCGTTAAACAAACATTGATAGACCCGTAATGGGACCGAACCACTCCTTCTTAGGGTTCTTTAAACATACTCCGAGGGACTCGTCCAAAGGATGATCTTACATCAACAAGCATATGTTATCCTCCTCAAGCTTGTGTAAAAATAAAGAGGTACTCGCCAAAAATGGCGGGGGAAAATTTGGGAATGGGATATGTTATCATCTTCGTATTGATTGGCAATAAGTGTCGCTCTTGAACATGACACCCCCTATTCGTCATTTGAAGTCAGTTTGGGAAATCCATTTGTCTCTCATTCGATTTGCTACAAGGTCATTCCCTGTGTCGTCTTTGAGTCAATGCTGCCAAATCATTGGTCGTGTCATTCATATGTTCAAGAGAATTCTTTCTGAAACTTATATTGAGTCGGCCATCTGCAGTTGTCTATTATCTCCGTGTCGGCCTTCCCTGTGTCCAGTTCAATTTGTATAATACTCTGTTTCACCTTCAAAATCTGTTACTCATTTCGTGTCATTGATGGGGGATACATCAAGGCCCTCATGTGATGAGTTTTGTTCCATCGACTTCAACTCATTATCCGGAATCAAGAGTTAGAAATTATTTGGTATCTTGGAGCTTGCATGCCTCAATGACAAGTTTCCTCGCTTTCGACAGGGGGTTTACATCATTTACCCCTGATCGAAAGATTCCATCAGATGTTCGAATTCAACTCATTCATTCACACTCGATGGATTGTACTAAGGTACCTTGGGAGTCATTGACATCAATGGTGATTTCCCTCACACTTGTTAACGGTTTCATCAATGACCGGTAATCAAGTGGTTTCTGCCATGTTCGACTTCAACATATGTAATCACATGGTTAGATTCGTACTTTTGGCGACGAGATTGAAGACCCTGGATATCATATATTTTTGTCCAGGTTGCCATGGAGTATGTATAATTTGCGACACATAGATCCACTGTGTATGTCTCGTGGCTATGTCATTTTAATTTGAAATTTCTCGCATAGATCCATAGTGTATTCCTGGTGGCTATGCTATATTTTGACGGTATGGATCCACAATGTATGATTGGTGGCCATGACCTATGTCTACAATGTCATCCATCTATGATCTGAGTATGGGAATACCTACCTCAGAATTGGTATATATGATGTTCTGTAGATGCTTGGTTGTTCGCAGGTTTCCGATTAGGTGTGCTCCTGGTTTCTGACACACACATGTAGCTTACAAAGTCTTTCGGATGTCACTGATTCCAACCTCATACTTTGGGGGGCATTCTGTTACCCATGATTTTGGTCGTCATGATGATGTATTGATGATGGTGTACTCAGGCTCTTCATAAGAACTTTCTCCTGAGAAAAATTACTTTCATCTCTTCACAGAAACCTCATTTTTGAAGAAGGTTCGCAGGCTGCTAGTATATTTGGGTGCGAGAATGCCTGATTCTCGCAGGCTGCCTTAATCCAGGGTGCAAACTTCTTGCACTGTGTTGAACAGCTAGGGTGCGAACTCTTCCTAAAGCATGGAAAAAGATGAATTCTCGATGTTTCTAGAAGGGAATCTTCTAGAAGGATGGGTTGGCATTCGGATGGTTATCCTAGTACTGGATTCTCTGATATTTTGGGATCATTCTTATCCAAGTAACTAATGCATTCTCTCCTATATATTGAGGGAATTCTCATGGAAAAGGTTAAGCAAGATTCATTGGAGAATTGGTGAAAGAATTGTGTGGAGGAATGAAGCTTAAACAACAGCTTGGAGACTCTAGCAAGTCTACCAAGAGGTTTTGATCTTCTTCATGCAAGGATTGAGCAAGTGTGTGTGTTGGATCCAAGAGCCATCGAAAGGAAGTTTGCGACATCAAGGCTCAAGTTGTAATCTTTACTTTCCATTAATATGATACAGTGGCATGTCCCTTTCCCATAAAGCTATTTCTACTTTATTGTGTAATTCCTTGATCATACACATAGGTTAACTGTTGAATATATTGTGCGATCTTCACTTTGGTTGGTTTGTGTTGTCTTGGTCTTGACTGCATGAGAGCACTGGAGCGAAGCGGGAGCAACAATGACCATAGGAAGGGATAATAAGGTATGTTATTTGTTCTTTCCTCCTAGTTAATTCAATGGTCAAAACCTAGGGAAAGAGTCATGTCCTGTCCTGTTTTGTTCTAGATCCAGGTGGATCTAGGGAGATATGTTAGTGTCCACACCTACCGATTAATCCAATAACAATGGTGAAAATAAAATGCACTTGTTCAGGTTTAAGGCAATCTGACATTGCCTACACTTGTCCAACATTAGCCTTAAACATTCGATATGGTTTTTCAATAAACTAAAAATAGTCCAATCATCAAAGTATGCTTCTTTCTTTGCATCAAAAGTTTGTATCTTCTCTGCAACTTTCCTGACTTCTGATTCTTATGTAGTTTTTCCTTGGATCATTCTGTCTTCTTCTGTAACAGCGCCTCCTCGAGTGATAACAACGAATATAGGGTCTACTTCGCGAGGTTTGACTTTGGTCAATTGTATCTGCGAGTTTTACTGAGGTCCCCATTTCTCTTGAAGTTTAGCCAACAATGTTGGACATTCCTCGATGACATGCTCGAAAGAGTGGCAATAACTGCAAGTGGTACAAGGTTTCTGACAGTCCCTTGCCAAGTGTCCAGGCTCTGCATAGTTATAACATATTATCTGTCCTCGACCTCGACCCATACCTCCTCCTCTTCCTCTTCCTCGGAATCCACCACGAGGGTTGAAGTTTCCTCTCCCAGGGGAGTTATAACGCATAGTGTTTCCTTCTTGCTGTACTTCGCCTTGAATCTTGTATATATCCCTTAACCTTTCACGCATGAGATCGTAAGCCCTACAATCCCTATCATCATGTCCCATGGACTTACAAAACGTGCAATACAAATTTTTGGGTGTCTGAACATATTTTTGCATGTGGTAGAACTCACCAGGGTGATGTCTGTTTCTGCATACCTCGCACCAAGGTAGGTGTTGGGCCCCAACAACTCCCCCTATATTTTTACAAAATTTAAAGGGCCTCTAGTAGAATCTTGATAATGATAATGAGCTACAGAATCAACCTTTTCAAATAGTTCTATGCCTTGGCTTGCTTTGAGACAAACTTAAGACATTCACTATAGTATGAAACATTCATTACAAGAGTATATGTCAAAGTTAGAAAGGAGCATAAAAATCTCAATTTAAACAAAAACGTTAATTTTTATTAAATGTTTACTTTCGTTTAAATTATGATTATGTGTTCATTCTTTTGCTCATTAGCAAGTTTGACTATTTTGAATAATGTGTTCAATACTTTATCAAATAATATCTTGGTTGGTTTATCATTTTCATGAAATCAATTGGTGATATTAATTAATTAAATTCTTTTTGCATCTCATTTCAAAATAATAATAATCAAAGAATTATCTATCATTTGTTTGATTTTGTAAAAAACTAAAATTAATATTTTTTGTCCATTAATTTGAAGCTTATAGATCATATTTGAAAGGAAAATATAAATAATGTTTGTTTATAAGTTATAGTTAGTTTAAATTGATTTTTTTTATTTTTCTAAATTTTGTTTTATTCACAATTTTTAGGTTATTAATTTAGGTTTATTTTTGTTTTACATGTTTCTATTATCAAATATTTGATACGGATCTGATCATGGCTTGATTTTATTATTCAAATACGTTCAAGATGATTGATCCAAAAATAATTTTGGATTCTTAAAATAATTTTATGAG
>ML798152.1:121412-169579 GCA_009831015.1 Picea engelmannii
CGAGTATTTTTAAAGAAGAATATGGAATTCCAGGTTGCTTAATGGCTTTTGTCCTGTAAGTAAAATGGTTTTATTTTCATATAATATCTTCATATTATTTCAATAATTGATTATGCATTGATTTAAATAGCTTTAGTCTTTTTATCAATACATGGTTAATTATTATTATTTATATATTAATTTTTCCAATCTTTAAGAGTTTATTATCCAAAACATTTCTTCCAGGACTACAAGATGGGAATGTGATTTTGAGAAAGAATATGAGAAAGTAATTCATCTTTGGCTTTAGACCTGTGTGATACTTATTCCATTTCATTCTTTCATTATTGTTATATTATGAAAATGTTATAACGGTTGATTTTAGCTTTAACTTGTCAATCATATGGTGTTTTCATACTGTTAAATGTTATATGTTGCCCATAATTTCTTATTCCATTTTTTATGTGTGATCAATCAATCATTTGATTATTATGGAATTTATTTCTAATGTTAAATGATGGATAATATCAATACCCAGAAGTGAGTTTTCTTTCGTTCTTAAATATTGATTATCTTAAGATCACACAATTTTTAATTAGTTGTCTTCCTGTTGTTATTAATTTACTCCAATATCAAATACTTCTTTGAATGTATTCTGGAAGTGCTAGTATTGTTCTGTTATAGGTTTCCCTTAACAACAGTACAGGCAGGAGCTCACACAACACAGAAAGATAAATACCAGTTTCGTCGATTAGCGACATGTTATTATGTGTGTTATTTAGTTAAGTTGTTTATGAATGAAACAATGAATGTATGGTTCAGCTTTGGCTATCCACATGTTCATGTTTCATTAACTTTTTTGCAAGATTTTTTAAATTTATAAAAGAAAAAAAAAAAAATATTTTTATGTGCTTTCTTTATCTGCTTCCTAGAAGTAATCATTTTTCACATTGATTTTCATAAGTTTCGATTAAAACTTGCATCTTGTAAATCATGTAAATAAATGAGACTTGTATATCTTCTGTTTAAATACAACTATTATAGTTACATTTGAACATATGTACATATATATAGTGTGTTTAGTAATTAATTAGTTATTTCTCTCTTTTATTTGTTTCTTTTAGGATTCTTAGATTGGCTAACGGAGCCATTAAACCCGTCAGAACAAGTTGCACCAAACGGCTTGGGTTATTTTGACAACCCCGGACCGGACTCGCTCTTCTAGTTGACGGACGGTCAGTTTTGCCCGTCAACAGTAGGGTAAATTATTTCAAGGGGATTGGAGCTCCAGAGGCCAAGTATTCATGGAATAGGGGACATTGTTCCTTGTCATGGCCTTCTGATCTGCACCTGACACACCAGATGTCTTCTCTTTTATCTTTTGCCTTGTATTTCTTCATATCTTCGACCTACAGAGACAAAATAGTTAGCTAACTCAAGATTTGCTCATACATGAGTTGGATTCTCCCATAGGGGCAGATTCTAACTTCATGGCAATCTCCAAAGCCTCAGCTTGTGAAGCAATATTCTGTTGCATTAGAGGAACTCTGATGTGTGGTAAGAGGGAAACAATGAACCATTCCTTGTTCTTCTCATCTAGGATTTGAAAACTCAGATGGCCTATCAAGGTCTTGAATCTTTGATCGAACTCCCATATCGGTTCAACTATTATCTTCTTGATTTCATTCAGTTTTGTAATGCACTACGATTCTGACTTAGGTTTCTTAAATTCAACAATTAGCAAAGTCTTAATGGCATTCAAAAGTTTAGGTGTAGCTTGTTATTGGACTAATTGGTAGGTTCAGACACTAACATATCTCCCTAGATCCACCTAGATCTAGAACAAAACAAGACAGGACATGACTCTTTCCCTAAGTTTTGACCATTGAATTAGCTAGTAGGAAGGAACAAGTAACATACCTTAGTATCGCTTCCTAGGGTCTCTGTTGCTCCCACTTCACTCCGGTGCTCTCGTGAGGTCAAGACCAAGACAACACAAACCAACCAAAGTGAAGATAGCAAAATATATTCAACTGTCAACTTATGTGTATGATCAAGGAATTGCACAATAAAGTGAGAATAGCTTTATGGGAAAGGGACATGCCACTGTATCATATTAATTGAAAGTAAAGATTACAACCTGATAGCCTTGATGTCACAAGCTTCCTTTCGATGGCTCTTGGCTCCAACACACACACTTGATCAATCCTTGCATGAAGAAGATCAAATCCTCTTGATAGACTTGCTAGAGTCTCCAAGCTCTTGTTCAAGCTAGGTCCTTCACACAATTCTTTCACCAATTCTCCAATGAATCTTACTTAACCTTTTCCATGGGAATTCCCTCAATATATAGGAGAGAATGAGATAGTTACTTGGATAAGAATGATCCTGCAATATCAGGGAATCCAGTACAAGGATAACCATTCGAATTCCAACCCATTCTTCTAGAAGATTCCCTTCTAGAACCATCGAGAATTCATCTTTTTCCATGCTTTAGGATGAGTTCGCACCCTAGCTATTCAACACAGTGCGAGAATTTTGCACCCTGGCTTAAGGTAGCCTGCGAGAATGGGTCATTCTCGCAGCTTGGTATACTAGTAGCCTGCGAACCTTCTTCAAAAGTATGTTTTCTAGGAAGAGATGAAGGTAAATTTTCTCAGGAGAAAGTTCTTATGAAGAGCCTGAGTACACCATCATTAATACACCATCATGATGAAAAAAATCATGGGTAACAGAATGCCCCCCAAAGTATGAGGTTGGAATCGATGACAACCGAAAGACTTTGTAAGCTGCATGTGTGTGTCGGAAACCAGGAGCACACCTAATCGAAAACCTGCGAACAACCAAGCATCTACAAAATATCAAATATACCAATTCTGAGGTAGGAATTCTCATACTCAGATCATAGACGAATGACAATTGTAGACATGGGTCATGGCCACCAATCATACATTGTGGATCCATGCCATCAAAATATAGCATAGCCACTAGGAATACACTGTGGATCTATGCGAATAAATTCAAATTGAGACGACATAGCCACGGGACATAAAAAGTGGATCTATGTGTCACAGATTATACATTCTCCATCGCAACCTGGACAAAGAGATGATATCCAGGGTCTTCAATCTCGTAACCCAAAGTACAAATCTAACCATGCGATTACATGTGTTGAAGTCGAACATGGCAGAAACCACTTGATTACCGGTCATTGATGAAACCGTTAACAAGTGCGAGGGAAATCACCATTGATGTCAATGAATCCCAAGGTACTCTAGTAAAATCCATCAAGTGTGAATGAATGAGTTGAAGTCGAACATCTGATGGAATATTTCGATCAGGGGTCAATGATGCAAACCCACTGTCGAAAGTGAGGAAACCTGCCATTGAGGCATGCAAGCTCCAAGGTACCAAAGAATTTCTAAGTCTTGATTTTGGATAATGAGATGAAGTCGACGGAACAAAATTCATCACAGGAGGGCCTTGATGTATCCCCCATCAATGACACGAAATGAGTAACAGATTTTGAAGGTGAAACAGAGTATGATGTAAGTTGAACTGGACACAGGGAAGACCGACATGGAGAGAATGGACAACTACAGATGGCTGACTCAATAGAGGTTTCAGATGGACTTCTCTTGAACATATGAATGACACGACCAATTATTTGGTAGCATTGACTGAAAGATGACACAGGGAATGAACTTGTAGCAAATCGAATGAGAGACAAATGGATTTGCCAAACTGGATTCAAATATAATGAATAGGGGGTGTCATGTTCAAGAGGGACACTTACTGCCAATCAATACGAAGATGATAACATATCCCTTTCCCAAATTTTCCCCCACCATTTCTGGCGAGTACCTCTTTATTTTTACGCAAGATTGAGGAGGATAACATATGCTTGCTGATATAAGCTTATCCTTCGGATAAGTCCTTCGGAGTATGTTTAACGAACCCTAAGAAGGAGTGGTTCGGTCCCATTACGAGTCTGTCAATGTTTGTTTAACGAGTCCAGAGATAGAAAACTCGAAGGTTTTTCATGATTATAGAGTTTGAAAAAACACTTAAAAGAGAACTCTCTCAGTTCCTTTTTTGTAAAATAGTCCGATGAGACCGAAAAAGAGATAAATTATTGCTCACCAGACGCTTTCTTCAGATACTTTATCGAACGTGAAAATAACAAGGTCGCTCGGCTATCTTTTCATGTTTAGAGAGTCTGAAAAGAGCTTAAAGAGGACTCCAGGAGGGTTCCTTTTTTGTATAACCTTGTTGAGCCCAAAAAAGTGATAAAAGTATGCTCAATCACGTTCTCATGTATTTTCGAGTGCGAGAACAGACAAAGACCACGCTCGAGGTTTTATACAAAAACCATAAAAGACAATCAAAACATGCGATGGAAAAAGATAAATTATGTTTTCATCCCGGTACATGACCATCAAAGTCGTTACGCCTGCAAAAGTTACACTCAAAAGGGCATTAGGGATTAGGGTTTAATAAATAAATAATTATTAAAAAACCAAATAACATGGTAAAAGTAAATAAAAAGGAGTAAAACTCTTTTTACCATATCATTTTCACTTTTCCACTATTTGAGCCCAAAAACCCCTCTTTTACCCTCGAAGTTTGGCATCAGATTGCGGTAGTTACGTGCATCCATTCGTCGAGCCGTCAACAACAGTGAGGTAGGCTCTTTGTACTTTAATCTTTCATGGTTTAATTTTGCATTTTCATTGGTTAAAATTCATTTTTTGAGTTGGTTTTGTGAGCCCTACTTGTGCTCAGCCATTCTCGCAGGTGGGCTACACGGGACCTGCGAGAATGGGGAATTCTCGCAGGTGAGCCCACAACAGCGTGCGAGGTTTTTACACTGTGCCTAAAGGGCACCTGCGAGAACCACAAAGCAAAAAAGTTTTTTAAAAATTTACTCAATGAAAGAGAACCAATTAATGAATAGAGTTGCTAATCTTCTTTTTGTGCTTCTTATGCAGGTAATTGGCCATCAAAATGGTTCTTGAATGGCGTGAAAGGCAGCATGAAGAAGACAATGCTATTGCCGAAATCATCCACCCACTATTGCTTCTCTAAGAAACTGTGGCCTTCTGAAGTACTTTCGTATCACGGGCATGAGGGCCCAAGTCAGGTTATTAGAGTACCTGGTGCATATGTGGGATCCCGATCTGGAGGTATTTCATGTGGGGGTCCACACACTATCCTTAGATATTGAGGACATTTACTTTTTGAATGGACTGTCATGACATGGGTACCATGTGAGCCTGACTGGTAGCAGAGGTGGTGGGCTTCCCATGAGTGAGTACTGCCACATACACTGTGTTCCCGAGGCAGAGAGGAAGAAAGGAAAAGTAGCTATTTGGGGGGTATGGGATTTGACCCTCTATACTATCTTGTTAACCATAGCTCAGATGACGAGGAGCTCCTCTCCTCACATGGCGCTACAAAGTTACTTCTAGTATGCTATAGAGTGTACTGAACCTCGGGTTTTCAACTGGGAAGATGTTATGCTGCATAGTATGAAAAAGCAGTTGACCAAATGTAGACGAGGCGACCTGAAGAAATTTGGGTATGGATCTTTGTTAGTGTCCTTCTTCCTTGAGAGGGTTCCATTACTGAGGCTGCAGGTTGAGTGGAATTTACTGGCTCCCAGGGATCCAAGGATTCTGAGATGGTGTCAGCTCATGGCCCGACACGTAGCTGAACCAATCATCAAGTATGATGATACCTTCTTTGACTAGATTCAACCACAGATGTTGATGGTTGACGATTATGCTTATGCCGGGTTGGATTTCTGAGGATATCCGGACTTAGTACTGCCAGAGGATGCTTAGTGGGGGGAACTTGGTAAGAAGTACACACTTTTTTTTTTCTTTTTAAATGTTTTTGTGAATTTTAATCATATTCAAATGTTTTTTATATATTCGTCCAAAGACTAAATACAAAATTCATTTTTGATGACATAGATGTTGGACCTTATCGACCTGCTGGTACTTCTCCCATTCAACGGCGAGGAGAGGTAGCACCAGCGCCACAATATGCCGAGGATTATCAAGTAGTGGAACAAAACCTAGAGGGCTTGACCGCAGATATTCCAGACACGCCTCTTGAAGAGGTTCCACGACGCGATCAATGTCATACAGTAGGGGTGTCAGGGTCCATGAGTTGACTGCTCTGTAGGGTTGCTCGGGCAGTCGTGTGTTACCGTGAACTTCATCCATGATGTCACTTTGTAGAAGCTATGAGCTTCAGATTTTGATATTTTGGTCTTCGGACAAAACTTTTTGTAAAAAACTCTTTTGATCGTTATATATACAGACAACTTCTACCGGTTTATCATGTGTTGTGTGAACATTGATGTGATTGATTTATAAATGATTCAAATGTCTGTCTAATACATAGTTAACCAATGCATCTGTTAATGTATTTAGACATCTAGGAATATGTTGATATTCAATGTAATCAAAATAATGTTCCAAGAGGCGAATTCGCAAATACACCCGTAACAAAGTAGGACTTCAAATAGTATAGAAATTACTTAACTGTAGTACTACAAGATGTGAATCGATTCACACAACCAAATGAAGGATTCCGAGCGAGATAGCATCAATCAATAATTCAATAATGACACTATACTATGCAATGTTGTTGGTCGCACGACTGAGACACACACCTCGTAAGGAGATAAGTTCGTTTGTAGATGCGTACATTTCCCATGCAGAGGAAGCAAGGTTCTGAGTACTACGGCTAGTGACATCAACAAAACCAATATAGGGTAGTGAAGACTCTGACATCTGGAAATCAAACACAATGTCACATAAGGGCAGAGACCAGATAACGACAAAAGCAAGCTATAGTAACACACAAAAAGTATGATACAATAAAAATACAAGTATGTGTGCACAAATGATTTTATGCATAGAACTTCTTCAGGTAAAACCCATTCCTGGGTTCACTCAAAGGGATACCATCGTAATCTACTAACTCATAAGCTCCTTTTTCCAAAACTCATCGAATGATATAAGGACCTCGCCACATGGCTTCGAATTTCATAGCTCCTAACATATCGCGATCTTGTTCATAGAGAAGGACAAGATCTCCTTCAGAGAAAATGTGAGGCTTGACATGTTTGTCGTATTGGGCCTTGACATGCTTTTTCTGAGCGTCTATGACTAGGGTGGAATCACGTCGAGTTTCATCTAATCGCATAAGATAGACTAGACGTTCTTCCTCAGCAGAAGTGTTTGGTAGGAGTTCAACAACTAGTTTTAAAGAGGGTATCTCACATTCAATCAGGAGAATGGATTCCACATCATAGACTAACTAGAAAGGTGTAAACCCAGTAGTGGACTTGACGGATGTCCGGTACGGCCACAATTCTGAAAACAACATTGTGTGCCAACTTGTTTTATGAATCCCTATCATTCGTCGGAGCATAGTTATGAGAAATTTGTTAATCGCTTCTACTTGGCTGTTGGCTTGTGGGTAATAGGGCGTTGCGTTATCATGGCGAAGACCCAACTTTTCAGTAAGTTCGTACATCATGAATTTTCTGAAGTGGCTAACGTGATCAGTGACGATAGCCTGGGGAACACCAAAATGAGCTTTGATGTGATTAAAAATGAATAATGCTGTCGTCTTTCTAGTGTTGTCAAATGTCGGCATTGCCTCGGCCAATTTCGTAAAGTAATCGATGACTACAATGATGTAACCATGCCCCCCGACTGAGTGAGGGTGACATGTCATGAAATCGATGCCCCATTTCGCGAAGGGACCGACGGAGACTACAGGGTGAAGAGGAGCAGGATGTGACCGTATCTTCTGAGTATAGGTTTGGAAAGCATGGCATTTTTGAACGGTGGTTATGCAGTCGTTAAATAAAGAAGGCCAAAAATACCCAGCTCGTAAGATCTTCTGGGCAGTAGTATACCCAGACATATGACGACCACAGGCTCCAGAATGGCAGTCATTCAGAGATTTTTTGGATTCATCGAACATTAGACAACGTCGAAAAACAGATTCAATCCCCCGACGATAAAGAGTATCCCCGAGGATAATATATTGACGAGCTTGGTATCGTATTCGATGTCGCTCAGTACTGGAAAAAGTTGGTCGGAAAGTCTGGGTTTGGAGATATATAATGATATCACCATACCAAAGATCATCAGTGCTAATAAGGAAAAGAGATTCATCGGGTAATGAATCAGCTGCTACATTTTCCGTGGGAACTCAGCAAAGACTAAGGACTTCTTAGACTTGGCGCATTCGAATTCCAAGTCAAACTCCTGGAGTATCACAATCCATTTGGAGTATTTTCCCCCTAGCAATTGACGAGTGAGAATGTGTTTCATAGGGTTGCAATGAGAAATCACTGTAGTCTTGCGTGAGAGGATATAGTGTCGAAAGCGTTGGACGACTTGGATGGCAGCCAAGGCCAGTTTCGCGACATGTAAATACTTGATTTCAGTAGGCGTTAGACTTCGAATCAAGTAGTAGATAACATGTTCGTCGTTAGCATCATCCTCTTGGACGAGAACCATACCAATGGTGTAATCTGAGGCAACAAGGTAGAGGAAATAATCGCGATTGTAATCGGGGGGAAAGAGAAGCGGAGAAGACGTTAGGGACAATTTCAAAGCTTCAAAAGCATTGTTGGCAATGGTATCCCAGACGAACTCTAAACCCTTTTTTAAGAGCTCCGTAAATCCACGAGTTATCTCAGCATAATTTGGGATAAAACGACAAAGAAAGTTTGCTTTCCCCTGCAAAATTTGTAACTGGCGAAGAGTAGAAGGAGGAGGGAGATTAAGGATCGCCTCAACCTTTAAAGGATCCACCCGGATCCCTTGACGCAAAATGATAAAACCTAGAAGGCGGCCAGATTTCACATAGAAAACACACTTATGAGGATTCAAACGTATACGATAGAACCGACAGCAAACGAAAATGGCTCGGAGGTGGGTTGGGTGATGGACTTGACGCATTGAATGAGCGGGTAAATTTTCCAAATATGGTTGAACAATGTGCTTGATATCATGGAAAGCATAAGACATAACACATTGAAAAGTTGTGCCAACGTTCTTGAGACCGAAAGGAAGTTTTTGATAGGCAAAAGTACCCCAAGGACAAATAAAAGCAGTTTTATGTTGATCCTCAGGAACAATGTTGATTTGATTATACCCGGAGAAACCGTCCATGAGAGAGAAGATTTCACTTCCGGCGCAATCGTCGACAATCTGATCGACGAAGGGGGTAGGAAAGTTGTCTTTGGGACAATTTTTTTTGATATCCCTATAATCAACACATACACGAATGGTGCCTTGTTTCTTTTCAATCGGGACAAGATTGGAAACCCAGTCTGTGAGATCCACCGGATAAATAAAGCCGGATTTAAGAAGTTTCTTGACTTCGAGCTTGATAGCAGCCGCTTTACGTGGGTGAACTGGACGAAGGCGTTTCCGTACAGGTTTAGCGTCGGGGTATTTCTTTATCTCATGTATCACAATCTCAGGGTCGATACCCGACATTTCTTCGTAGCTCCAGGCGAAGATGTCACAAAACTCTTTGAAAAGGGATGTGTAGGTGACGATTTCGTCAGAAGAACACGAAGCTCTAATATGGACATTTTCTACAATCCCAGGTTTGATGGATATGTCAAGGGGAATAGTGGGTGAGATATTTCTTAACTTCCCTTTGGAAAACACATCGTGTGCAGACTCGGGAACAGTGGAGATGACGACAACGGTTGACGGAGTCGAGATCCGTTGGTAGTTCTCAATGGTATGTTGCTCCAAAAATAGGATGGAACGATGATGCCCATTGTCCCAAGGGGTGTCCTCCATGACAAACATGATCATCTCGTCAGTGGGAAAAATGACACGAAAAGGATCGGGAGACAACTCACCAAGAGAGGGGGTAGAAGGTGTTGCCGATTGAATGGCCTGATAGGCGGATTCAACCGAACTTAACAACATTGCATCACTGAAACAAAGATGATCTCCAGGGTCAGGTACTATCCAGGGGTCGTGAGACTTAGGAAGTTCGTGAGGCGAGGTGGAGATCATGTTGATAGAAGCAAAAGACGAGCATGGAACATCGGGCGGTGGAATGGGGAAAGTACCCATTAATGAAGAGTATTTTAGAAGGCCTACACCGACGTTCTCATAACCCGGTGGGGTTTTAGCAATAAATGGTATATTGCCAGTACGGGTATCGGAATTAAAGAAGGCTAGTTGGTCGACGGTAACAACCTTACCTTCATGTGGGAAATGTACCACACGGAAAAGGGTCGACACAACTACGTGCATGGAATCGATCCAGCTGCGGCCAAGCAGAAGATTATAATCAAGGGGAGCGTCAAAGATTTCCACTTCGAATTGGACCATTTTTCCTTCTAACGTGATGGGAAATGAAGGAAGGACACCGTAGGGCTTAAAACTGGATCCGTTGAAGGCTTTAAGAGTGTTTTGGGATTCATTCAAAGAAGGAGAGCCAATGGATTTCCAGCAAGAAAGAGACATAACACATGTCGAGGCACCCTCATCGATGATGGTTCGACAAATTTTTTTGTCAGAGACAACCACTTGGATCTAGAACACGAGTTGAGGGGGTAACCTTGGAATGTGATCTTCCAAGTCAAAGATTATTACATTCGTATCCGTCAGATCGATTCCACCGATAGCTTTCAACAGTGCCTTTCGTTGTGTAGGACAACTCTGAAGGACTTCGAGGGTTGACATCACAGAAGGTGCTTGAGCCAGATCTTCAACAATGCTGTAGTTCTGGGCAGCACGGGCATGAGGATTGAAAGCCAATTTTTGAACAACACCCTTTGGGGGAGGTCGTAGAACTGTGTCGAGGCTCGGTCATTCGAGATGAAGAGGACCGTTGGTAGGTGGAGTCGCGGGAGAGGGTTGTACCAAGGAAGGGGGTAAATCATCAACCTTCTCCTTAGAGGGAGAATAATCTTTGGCTCGAGTGGTGAGTGCAATGTCGCTCTGCTTAGAATCGCCAATACACATCAAAACATAGGAGGTAGTAGAAGATGAGGGTTGGTCATGGATGACCAACTGAGCCTGTTGTTGAGACAGGAAGGGTTGGGACAAAATGGCCGGTGCAGGTGGTTTTGGAGCTCCTTGAAGGAACTTAGTGACCTTGGCACGTCGTGGAAAATCCTTCGTGTAGTGATCATCACCACATATAAGACAAGGGTATCATGGTTTGTGCTTATCCCGATCGTCAACAGGGGTAGTTTTGGTTTGCTCTGCTTGAGGAGTATTTTTTCCCTCCTTATTCTTACCACTTCCCTTTTTAGATTTGTTTTTACCGGCAGGGGTAGATTGAACTGCATTTACCTCAGAAGTCTTGCCAGTGGGAGGGGCAGGAGAAAGAGCATTTTGAACATTAGAAGAAGTAGATTTGGGGTTTGCGCTTGAAGCAGAATGTGGTTGGGCTTGGAAAGTACCAATCACACCGTCAGCTGTATGCGAGGCAGCTGGAGTAGTTGAAGTTCAGGAAGTAGAAGGACGAGGTAAGTCAGGTAGTAAATCGTAAAGGGTTCCTGTTTGTGAGTAAACGAGGTCAAGATATTGAGCACGACTTATAGCCTGCTCTTCCGTGTCTACGCCACCCATGGCAATGTCACGACTGATGTTGTTCACAAATGATTTTGTGAACCACTCTGCCAACAACTGATCAGGGAGCTAGTGTTTAATGAGACGTCATCTCCTTCGCCACTCATGGATGTGATCGAATATATGAGTGGCTTTGTTCTATTTGAAGGAAGTCAAAATCTCGGTCCCCGTGTCATAACAGATCAGTAACTAGTAATGCGTAAGGAAATCCATAGCTAGGGTGTTGAAGTCAGAGAAGAAACCTCGTGGCAATTCGATATACCACTTCGCAGCAGAACCCGTGAGGGTTCATTGAAAAAGGCGTAAATGAATAGAGTCATCCATCAACGAGTTGGATGAGCACCATAGGTGAAAAGTCATACCGTGATTGTTTGGGTCCTCTCCCACTTTGCTGTCGAATTTAGGAATGTCCGATGGAAGCTTGGCTGGTATAGCAGGCCATTGGGGAGAGTGATGAATAGGATCATTTAAAATCCTTGACAAATCCGGAAGATCCAAAGGTGTGATAAAGGGTAATTGTCGATTCACCTACGGGTACTGGCGGATTTGGGGAGGAAGCCCCATCGAAAAACCAATAGGACCATAAGCAGTCTGCATATAATGTGAAGACCCAGGCAGATTCGGTGGTGGTTGGAGAGGATAGTATCTCATAGGATTATACCCTGGAATAGGGACTTGAGGTTGAGCATTCACCCCCCAAATGGGATTGAACAAACTTGGACATGGTTGGCCCATACTAGGAGGTATTACGAACACAGCTGGAAACTGCTGCCCCCCAGTCGATTGAGGAGGATGTTGTATCAATTGATTCCAATACTGGGCCAAGGAGGGAGGTATGTTTTTCCCATAAGGTGGGGTTAGTCCTCCCATCAAAGGTGGTGTTCCAATTGGGGGAAATTTTCCAATTGGGGGTTGTGTTCCAATTGGGATTTGCGTGCCAAAAGGAATTTGCTCGCCGAGAGGGGGTTGAGTCATACCACCTTGGTGAAATTGTCCACCAATCGGAAACTGGTAAGTTGGAGTGAATGACGGAATAGTGCCACTAGGATTAAGACTGCCAGTAGAAGTCAAAGAAGGTCCTCCAAAAGGAAATTGAGGGAGTGTTGGAATGAAACCAGGAAGAGAGTGCCCAGAAGAAGAAGGACCACCAGGAGAGCCATATGGAGTTTGCGCAGGAGTAGGAATAGAAGCATTAAATGCATGGTATCCAGGTGGTAGTGTCAGAGTGACGTTGGGCATTCGCGGTGTGTTGATGGGAGAAAGACTAACCACAGTAAACCCGGTTGGAACACTCGTAGTATCTGTGAGATGGGCCATTTCGGCAGGGACGGTAAAGTGATAGGCGGTGGTCAATGGTACTGTCTCTGGGCTAGAGATTGCGGAAATCACAGGTGGGTTGATTTTGGAAATCACAGGTGAACCTGGACCAAAAAGGTCCCGTTGGAAAACACCTGTAGACCAAAAAAGATCTTGGCCTTCTATGCTTGGAAAGGGTCCAACTGGTGATCCATAAGATGTAACAACTAAGTCTCCGGAAGAATTCAGTCGCATAAACGGTCACTCAGAATCATGGTGAAGTCGAAATTCCTCTCGAGTATTTGTAATTCAAAAATGTTCTAGAGAGTCATTTCATTCCACTTGTGGCATGGTGACGACTGTGACTTAACTTTGTCGAGGAGAGCCCTCAGGTGTACTTGTAGGCAAGGGTTGAGAACCTTCCAGATGCTCTGGAGATAAACCCTGCATTCTATGTGAACAACGTGGAGGAGCTATTGTAAACGAGTGACAAACTTCACGAAGAAAATCTTATGGTCAACTTCGATAAAAAAACAACATGCACTAGTAAACAAAATCTAGGAAGCAATCACCAAGCAAACAAGACCTTCTAATTTCGAAGCCACTAGTTGGTGATGAAATCCAACGTCACAACAACGAGACGAGAAGGGGCTGGGCTAGGGTGGAAAAGTTACACTGATGACCTGCTTAATGTACTTACACCCTGGTGCAAGCTCCCACAGATAATCGTGGGTATACCCTCCAAGGAGCCTGAGTGAGTTTGGTCAACGTCAATTCCAGGTACCGTGAAGACTTTCCCCTTCACTGTCACCTCATGTAAGAACCTAGAAAGATAGGCCACTAAGGTTACCACCAACAACAATAAAGCCTGGGGGGACAGTCGACAGTCCGATCCACACGCAAAGGCAGGGTATCTAGCCCGCAATCAAGTCAAAAGGCTTCCACTCATCATTGTGGGTATACCTCTGAGTGATCCCCGTAATACATGCAATCTCTACACTGATATCAACAAAGTAGGGTGAGTAACTCTGTCAATATCAATGCGACCTCATGTTTGACCCTTGTGTGAGAAGGGCTTCCCAGGACAAGATGTTGCAAATGGAATTTAACACTCCCTAACACAAGATTCTATTGTGTGTTTTGTGCTTTGGAGAGTGTATCTCTCTTCCTACTCCAAAGCGCTAGCCTAGCTAAAGGTTGGTGTAATAGAGCCCTAGAAAAAAGTTACCAGGTAAATTTTACAATTGCGTAGTGTTATTAAGAGCTGTTGTTTACTCAAAGGAAACATAGATGAAACTGATGTTGTATAAGACTTTGACCCAACGATGCATGGATGAGAATGAAATATATCGATTTTCGTTCAATGAATCCTATGTATGGGAAGGAGAGAGAATTTTTTCGGATCAAACTTTGAACTACGAGACACAATTTCCTTTAAAATGCAAATGCAACAAATCACACATCAATAACAATTCTCTATTGCTTCTTTTTCAATAATTTGAACAATTGATTTTCAATGTTTTCGAAGACGAAAATGATTTTTGAAAGAAAAACGTTTGTTCACTTTTCAAAAAGGACCCACATCATGATAGTGAGAGTACAGAAAATCAAAAACCAATGAACAAGCAATGATAAAAACCCAAACCACTCTTTCAATGAAAACAAAAATAACAAGCAAACCAATCTAGTCTTTTCAATTGCATAAGAAAAGTGATCTTTCAAACAATAAGCAAATGATAAAGACCAAGAAACTCAACTTTCAACTGGTTGCCGGTCCTTAACCAAACAAGCACACTCAGATTCTGAAATCAGAGAGTATAGGTTTGCCAAGAAAAGTCAAGAAATGAAAGTCAAGAACAAGTGACAGGAAGAGCCTTTGAAATCCTAAGACTATTCATGCACGAAAACGAAGACAAGAAGAACATCAATCAATGGTCCAAGAGACTCTTTTTAAGCATCTAAACTGATTTGGGCAATTCAAGATGCAAAAACTCAAATCCAAAACTTTGAAAAAATGAGTTCGCAGGCTGGAAATATTACACAGTGTGAGAATTAGTGATTCTCGCAGGTGGGCTTTGAGCAGAGTGCGAGAACCTCGCACTGAACCTAAAATCAAGGTGCGAACCCTATAGATTCTCGCAGGCTACTGTGAAGTGCAGTGCGAGAATGTCTGAAACTAGTCAAATTTTTGGAAAAAGACACAAAATTTGAGGAGGCCTCTGGACCCAGAGGGTCGATTAGGGTATCCTAAAGACTCAGAGATTGATATGAATGGATAAAGGTAAGACAAGAACAAATGGCCAAGGAAAATACCAAAAACTACAAAGAAAACAGGTTATAATCCCCAGTGGAGTCACCAATTTTGTTATCAGACTAATCGATAGGTGGAGACACTAACAGATCTCCCTAGATCCACCTGGATCTAGAACAAAACAAGACAGGACATGACTCTTTCCCTAAGTTTTGACCATTGAATTAGCTAGTAGGAAGGAACACGTAACATACCTTAGTATCGCTTCCTAGGGTCTCTGTTTCTCCTGCTTCACTCCGATGCTTTCATGAGGTCAAGACCAAGACAACACAAACCAACCAAAGTGAAGATATCAAAATATATTCAACTGTCAACTTATGTGTATGATCAAGGAATTACACAATAAAGTGAGAATAGCTTTATGGGAAAGGGACATGCCACTGCATCATATTAATTGAAAGTAAAGATTACAACCTGATAGCCTTGATGTCACAAGCTTCCTTTCGATGTCTCTTGGCTCCACCACACACACTTTCTCAATCCTTGCATGACGAAGATCAAATCCTCTTGATAGACTTGCTAGAGTCTCCAAGCTCCTGTTCAAGCTAGGTCCTTCACACAATTCTTTCACCAATTCTCCAATGAATCTTGCTTAACATTTTCCATGAGAATTCCCTCAATATATATGAGAGAATGAGATAGTTACTTGGATAAGAATGATCCCACAATATCAGGGAATCCAGTACAAGGATAACCATTCGAATTCCAACCCATTCTTCTAGAATATTCCCTTCTAGAACCATCGAGAATTCATCTTTTTCCATGCTTTAGGATGAGTTCACACCCTATCTATTCAACACAGTGCGATAAGTTTGCACCCTGGCTTAAGGCAACCTGCGAGAATGGGTCATTCTCGCACCCTGGTATACTAGCAACCCGCGAACCTTCTTCAAAAGTATGTTTTCTGGGAAGAGATGAAGGTAACTTTTCTCAGGATGAAGTTCTTATGAAGAGCCTAAGTACACCATCATTAATACACCATCATGATGAAAAAAATCATGGGTAACATAGCTCCTTGGACAAATTTCATATACCAGCTCAGTGCGTGATATCTTAGGGTAGTACTGAACTGAGATCATTTGACATCTTCATTGGTGATATTCTTAATACTCCACATAGCTTCACAGAGAAACCAGTGTTGTTCAAGGTCTTCAGATCGATCTCCTCTAAAGGTGGGTAACCTCATCTCGTTTTCCATAGATCTTCCTAGGTTTCTGGACTGAATATGTGGTAGACTACTAGTGACAGTGCTCTGAGCGCTCTGATGACTCTAATTACTTTGATTTCTTAATGTCGTTGAAACAAAAATAGGATTAATAGTACTTACTTCGATAGTCGACGCAGTTCCTAAAGCTTCTGGTTCTTCTTGGCAAGTTTCTTCAACTTTCCCTTCCTCTGAATTTTCCTCGTCTGTCAGATATACCTCTTCTATACTATAGAAACCCTCGTCCCCGTAGTTTTTCTTAAACATGTTCATGATAGGAACTTCTCTGAACACTCTCCCACGACCCACAAGCTGAAATTTTTACCACATATACTTGGATATGTTTCCTCAATGTCCTATCAATTTCACGGTCTGAATCATTCTAGAAAAAAAGGTATTGCGAAAATGGTGAGATGACATGTAAATAACATACCTTAGAAAACATCATCAAAAGAATTTATCCTCCCTTGAATTCCGACCTTCTTTTCTTCACCTTCCCTCTGAAATTAGGCCTAGATATCCTTTGGTTACCTCAATCACCTATAGATATTCAATATTCTCAAGTGTGATATAAAATGAGAGAGCCCTTCCTCTTATTTATACTCTCCAAGTAGTTTCCTTAGAAGCATATTCTAGGTCACTTTGCCCACTTTCCTTATTTTAGGGTTAACCCACTTCTAATTTCTCCATTAAATTTATTATTTAAATAATTTCTTTTGAATTCACTTTGAATTATAATACACTCATCACTTCACTTTATTATTTACCTTCTAAAATCTCTTAAACCACTTTGACTACTTTGACCTTTTGGGGCTTCTAGATGACATATGAGGGTCCTCCAACTTCATAAGGCCATAACTCTCAAACCGCGAGGAGTATGTGACGTTCCACATACCGCCAAAAATGGCATGACATGTACTATCCATATAGAATAGTATTACCTACAAATATATCAAAACTCATACCATTATCCATAAAAAAAACTTGAGTCCATTACCCAAACCCAGGTTCTCCAACTTCTCATGGCCATAACTCTCTAACCGTGAGGAGTTATGTGACATTCCAAATACCACTGGAAATGGAATGTCATGTACTATCCATATAGAATAGTATTACCTTTAAATATATTAAAAATCATACCATTATACATGAAATAACCTTGGGTCCATTACCCAAACCTTTGTGCTACCGGAATTCGCTACCAGACTTTATTTAAGGGTTGACATCAATGAGAACTAACCTTAATCAACAATATCCCCCTTCGGCATGGATGTAAACACTCTAATGCAATACTAAAATCATTTCATGCAATACTGAATTCATATCACTCATCCTCCCCCTGGAACCATGACTCTGTCCTCTGCATATCTGTGACCATTGCTCCCCCTGGAATCATGCCTATGTCCTTTGCATATGATAAATATATCCCCCTTTTTCATCAATGGCAAAGGTATCTTTCCATCCGGGGTTGCTCCCCCTAACTGAACTGTCCTCTTTATGGTGCTTCCTCATGTACATCTAAGACATATAATATAAGCATTCAAAAACATTCATTTTGGAGTAGAAATAACTCCGAGTCTATGGCGAAGATACTCAAAGGCTTCCCGTGGAAGTGGTTTTTTAAATATGTCTGCCACTTGTTCTTTTGTGCCCACATACTCAAATCTAATGTTATTTTCTGCAACATGTTCTCATAGAAAGTGATACTTGATTGAAATGCACTTCGTCTTGGAGTGCATAGATAATATAAAAAAACCAAGTCTTGATTATTTGAATAAACAAGATAATTATTGGGATGATTAGGATCACCGACTGTGTAAGCAAGTTTTGATTCCCTATATATTCTCCTGGTTTCTCCACTAAAAACTGGGATTGTGGCATATTCCATGTCCATTTGTAATGAGCCACCTAATTTACTTTCCCAAGATCTAGATAAAAGCATCCCATAGTTCATAAGCACATCTGCTGCAACTATATCCATTAAAACACTATTAACTAGAATTTGGGCTAAGTGTACTACACGATCTTTGATAATCCCTAAGAATCTAACTTTCCTTGCATCAAAGAAGTACAAATAATGATATTGTCTTGTGATTTGTAAACCCATTTTTTCAATGACTATTTTAGGCATTAGATTGTGAGAAGCACCTGAATCTAGCATGCAATTGTGTAAGAGATTCTCATGAACAATCAAAGAAATGTAAAATGGTGCCACTACTTCTCCTCTTTCCTCAATATGAGGACCAATTTTGTTCTGCATTTGTTTTCTTAACATCTCGTTGATCAGGTTTTTGTTTTGAAGTTGTGGCTTCCTTTCCTTTATCTTTATTTTGTATTTTATCTGGATAACCTTGATTATATGTTTTGCTTGTATTTACATTTGTCCTTGTTCTAAGGTCATATTTTATGTGAAGTTATACTTGTAAGGCATCTCATAAAATCCTATATTGAGAAGATGATGTATCAGTTGGACTAATGTTATCATCTTCGTTAAAGTATGAATTGAAGCTCAGGGATTTTTCATACACTTCTTGGGTCACATGGACATTAGAAAGGTCACCTTCCATCATGTTTATTTCCTCATCAATATCTTCAAATTATTCTTCCACCAAGTCATCAACCAAGTTTTCATTTTTTATAGGATCTTGCATTGGTTGATCCTCATTTCTCCTTCCTCTCCAAAAAACTTGAGGAAGGGTGAAAGGACTTATAAATTGATTTGGATTCCTATTATCAACCCTTCTTCTCTCAGTTTCCATTCTATCCAATATATTGGATAAATCTTTAATGATCTTGTACATTTCTTCAATTTTATCCTCTTGACTTTTATTAATTCCTGATGTACCAACTTGTTCCTTTTGTTTTCTTCTCTGTTGATCTCCTGAGTCACTTCTCACCCTACCCTTTCCTGAAGCAATCATATTAGATTCAATCTCTACTGCATCATCTTGCATATCAGTTAAGGTAGTGGCTCTTCTCTCCCTAAGTAATAAGGAAAATTATAGGTCAAAAGAACCAACAAATGTAACTTTTGCATCTGGTTGTGATGGTTTGACATCTGCAGGGATATTATTATAAATTTTATTAAATATTTTGATAAAATATGGGACATATTCATTTTGTTTCCTTTTTAAAATCCCAAACTCAGTCAAGAAGTATAAATGATACTTCTTCTCACCCCATTGCCTAAGGAAAGAAGATTCAAGTGCATCCCAAGAATCAATGGAATTAGGAGGTAATCCCTTAAACCATGTTCTTGTTGAAATTGTAACTATGGTCGGTATTCATAACGTGAAAAACAAAAAACAAAAAGTTGTTTAGTATAAATATATATAATAAATAAGTAGTTATTTATTATCCAAGGGACGTATCCTTTCATGGATGTTCACCATGTATTATATATATATGAAACACTCATTATTGTAATAACATCATCGAAGATCATATATCATCTCATATTATCTCATATAGAAAATTCAACTTTGTATCAAAGCTACCCTGGGCGTGACTCCCTCACGGGAGAGTCCAGGGACATATGTAGAGAGACTAGTGTTATTAGTTAGCTGTATAAGAGAGTAAATATCTCATTGACAAGAATTTTTGGCATCCGACGTGCTGATACTCCATCAGACAGAATTTGTAGACTCGGGTGTGCAAAGAGTTTGCTTGCTATATCTCCCAATATAGTTCTGGAGGAGCTAAATTCCAGACCTCTGTCATCTTTGTTGTTAGAGAATGAAATGAACTCATCACCATTGAAGTTGTGCTAGATATTTTTGGTTAAGATAAGAGACCATCCTCGACACTAGAGAGGGCGCTAGCGAACCCTGGTGTTAAAACCCGAAAAGTGACGACCCTCTGATCAAGGCCGAAGGAAGTGGAGACCACGATGGTAATTATATGTATCATGCTAGTACATATTAGATATGATGCTTCAACATCATTCTAGTACAAATTATATATGATACATATGTCTTGATACACATCATTCTAGTATAACTTAGATATGATACATATGTCTTGATACACATCATTCTAGTACAACTTAGATATGATACATTAGCATCATGCTAGTACAACTTAGAGATGATTCAGATGACTTACGTCATGCCAGTACAACTTAGAGATGATGCATTGACACCATGCTAGTACGGCTTAGAGATGATGTAGAGGCACTGATTTATTTCATGCCGGTACAACTTAGATATGATGCATTCACATCATGCTAGTACGACTTAGAGATGATGTAGATGATACTCCACATCATGCTAGTACAACTTAGATATGATGCATTATCATCATGCTAGTACAACTTAGATATGATGCATTATCATCATGCTAGTACAAATTAGATATGCTGCATATGCCTGAGTCACATTATGCTAGTACTGCTTAGATATGATGGAGTAGCATCATGCTAGTACAACTTAGAGATGATGTAGATGACTTGCATCATGCCTAGATTACTCAGATAGAGTGTGGCTCAGATTGTCACGCGACACTCTGTTGAGTGCATGACAACTACAAGACACATGTGTAGTCATGAGAATATGGCAGAGACTATGTGTCTTTGGATAGTAGATGTATGCTACTATAGTGTTTGTGTACCATTGGTGGATATTGTGTGTCTTTGGACAATAACTATATGCTACTACGGTGGTTTTGTACCATTGGTAGAGTCTATGTGTCTCTGGACAATAGTTGTATGCTACTACAATGGTTGTGTAACACTGGTAGAGACTATGTGTCTTTGTACAATAGTTGTATGCTACTACAATGGTTGTGTACCACTGGCGGAGACTGTGTCTCTAGAAAATAGTTGTATGCTACTACGGTGGCTGTGTACCACTGGCAGAGACTGTGTGTCTCTGGACATTAGTTGTATGCTACTACAATGTTTGTGTACCACTGGTGGAGACTGTGTATCTCTGGAAATTAGTTGTATGCTACTACAGTGGTCATGTACCACTGACATAGACTGTGTGTCTCTAGAAAATATTTGTATTCTACTACAATGGTTGTGTAGCACTGGCATAAACTGTGTCTCTGGACAATAGATGTATGCTACTACAATGGTTGTGTACCACTGGCAGTGACTGTGTGTCACTAGACATTATCTATTTTCTACTAGCAGTGGTTGTGTACCATTGGAAAATAGTTGTGTACTACTATGGATTAGCACAATCATGTTCTATTGGATGACATTGTAGTAGCTGTGTGCTACTAGCTTATTCTCATGGAGACTACCAAACCGCTTGGAGCAGTTGTCTGCTTCTTGATTGCAGAGATTGTGACAGATGATTCAAGCTACCGATGGCATGGTAGTAGTTGTGTGCTACCAGTTGATTGTATATCAGTCAATGGACTACAAGATGAAGACATCATGAAAATATATCTCCCTACCTAAGAGGGACTGTTGAAATGTGAGGTAGCATCATGAGACATTCTCCTCGAAGGGCCCTGTATGGACTAGTAGGAGGGAATCTGGACTTCATCATGAAGTGCCTTGTTGGTTTTATTCCTTCTTCTACCCACTGTCTGAGTTTATTTACCCAGTGTTCATGTTTGTCGGGTTTCCAACAAAGCCTCTAAAACTATCGGCCCTCCTGGTGAACTAGAAGGAAACACAACACATAGAATGCACTGCACAGTGTCACCCAATATAGATTTAATGGGTGGTTGTAAGACTTGTGTGTTTACAGCCTAGGATTGAGTGTGAGATAAGGGAGATGAATATTGAACCATTATTATCACTTGTAAATGCAACATACTATTATCCACGATTATGCAATAAATCCAGTAGCTTGTTCCTTCAATATCACAACAATATTTAAACAAGAAATATAATAACCCATTCATTGAACATAATAATAACTACTGACGAAAATAAATATATGCATGCATTCATAACACAACACATATGTTACCGTGGTTCACCCCCTCCTGGGCTATGCCCACAAAGATTTGGCTGTTGGCTCTTTTATTATGGTATTTCTTCATCTACAATGCCGTGCGCTTTACAGTCCTCCACAGTCGGGTAAGATCTATATGAGGTGGACTAGATCACACCAGGATCCTTAGCCTGTGATATAACCCTCAAGATCTACCTTCCTACGTCCTTTATAGCTCAAAAACTTACAAAATAGGTCATACAACAAAACCCCTTACATATCGCATCAACTCATGCGTAACTACTATAACAACAATAATCCCAAAAATACAAAAACCTGAACCCTCTATAATACCTCAGTATCTATATTTATACATTTCTGGTTCTTCAGCCATTACAATACCTTACCAAAACCATAACCCTACTGTTGTTAGGTCTTCCTCCCATGCGTGCGTGTTGTTCTTCCTTCTAGCTATTTCTTTCCTTGCATGCGCGCGTGCTGTGCTTCCTTCCAGCTGTCGCTTTCCTCATGCATGCTTTCTTTCCCCAAAAATGCCTTGCTTTTCCGCTTTGGCATTTGGCCTGCCTCCAAAAGGCCCCCAACATTGACATGTGGCTCATCCCGAGCCACCTAACCTTTGTGTGCTCTCTCGATCTCCTTGGTTAGCGCCTGGAACTTTTCCTTCAACTCTGTTGCCTCTGTCTGTGCCTGTGCAGTCTTCTCCTTAAGTGTGTCCATCGTCTGGACTGAAATGTTTTCGCTAATCAATTCCACACACTCTACTTGGGTCTATACTATTTGTGTCTTGGCTTCTTCTTCCTGTGCCAGGACTTCTGCTACCCTCTCTTGCAGTGGTTCCGTTTGAGCCTGCCGCTCTTGTTTCTGGATTTGCACAGTAATTATCTCTACCTGCAATCTCTTCATGTCCTTCATCCCTTAAACATGTTCTGTGATTGGTATTGTCTTCTAACTCTGCTTGAGCTCTTGGATCGTTTCATTGATCCTTTCTTCTTCCTTGTCCCACTGTTGGACTTGTTGATCCTCCTCTAAGCTAGTCCAAAGTTGCGCTGCTTTATCAAACAAGTCAACATCTGTGCTAACCTACTGCTCTATATCTTGCAGCTATGTTGTTGCTTCTTGCTTCATTTTCTCCTTCACTACTGGTGGAGTGGTTGGTGTGAGCTGTTCTCAAAGATTCTCTATCTCCTTCTGATATTGATCAATTGCCTACGCAATCTGATCAATCTTTTCTGCTGCTGTGATTTCCTCTCTTTGCGCGGCCCGTGGAATCTTCTCGTAAGTTCCTACCACTTTCTGCTCCAATACTTTTATGCGCTCCCTTTCCTCTCGGGTCTCAGATTTAGCATGCTCATAGATTATTTCTAGCATGTCATGTTTCTTTCTTGCTTACTTCAATTCGGTTAAGTCCTTGCGTGATCAAGACTGTACCTCATGGTTCATGCCAACCTGAAACCTATGTAGTGCCCCAGATGGTATCCTCTCCAACACTAGTTGGATTTGGCTAAAGTCCTTCAAGGGTGTCTGCCGCACAATTTCATCCATGCGCAACATACTAGGGGTGATTTGGAATGTTACATGTGGCTGTAGTATTGCCTGGACTGAATCTTGTTCTTCTTTTTGCAGTCTTTCCTCTGTCTGCGGTGCTGATGGTTCGGTCCCCCTTCTACTGGCTGTCTTCCCTTCCTCGATCTGATTGAGGAACTGCTACATGTCTTCCAGTAACTCCTGAATCCTATCCCTATGGTCTATCACATGGTCGAATTTCTCAACTAGATAATCCTGGACCATTCGGGCTATTATTTCTCCATCGTCATCCATGAACGTATGCTCTGGCAGTGTTCTTTGTGCCTTCGATTTATTGCATGCTCCTCATGGCTACATGGATTTCCTCTTATTTCCCCTCGGTTCCTATGGGTTGGGATTTGCTGCTGTAACTTACACGGGCTTGGATTTTTTCTGCTGCTCCTTGGCCGATTGTGTCTTATCCTTCTTCCCATTCTGGGTCCCTGTCTTCATCTGCTACATTGTGGTAAGAGTATTTGAGCTTCCCTATGAATCCCACTAGATATGGTCCTACCTGTACCCCCTCTGGTATGCGCGGTAGAATGATTTTTGCTGCAGGTTTCTTGTGAGGTGACCTGGATATCTTTATCTTCCATTCTTTGCTGGTGGTGGCTGGCTCGAAATTTCAATGACTTCTGATTGTTCCTCTGTATACCATTCTGGCCAAGTTGAGACATATTCAACCATCCCTTCTGCTGGGTGGTTTGAAATGGTCGATCGAGACTCGTCTGGCTCAACTGCTATTGTTAGATTTGGTGCCGTGCCATTGACTTTCAGAGCTGCTTCTGTGTTCTCTGGTTGCACCTCCTTTAGGGTTTCTGTTTCCTGGTACTGTGGCTCATGTATTTCCACTGATATACCCATATTTGTGCCCTTCGGTGTTGGCTGTTGGATTTATTCCAGTATGGGTGTAGGGTTTACCAGTGCTGTGTCTGGGGATGGGATTTTGTCAATATCAATGATCTTCGACAACTGCTGTTCACCTTCTTCCGCCTGTCCTCATGACCTGGTCTGAAATCTGGTTTTCCTAGTAGTCTGGATCGCTTCTGCTTGCTTGGGTGGTGCCATAGTGGTGAATGTCAAATGTATATTGGATTTGAATGGTCTCTGTGATCTCTGTGAAGTCACACTGTGCTCTTTAGCCTCTATCATTCTTTGTCTGTTCTCTTTTCGTGAATAGACTATTGGCTCCCACGTCCGTGTGTTGTATGGATTTCCAATGAAGCTTGTCGAGGACGCTTCCTTGATTATGGGTTTAATGCACCTTAATTACCAGTTCAATGCATCTCCTATGGTTTCGTACTTACCATTACTCCTACTTTTTCAATTCTAGTTGGCGCGATTAATGTGATGTCCCATCGGTCCTTTCCAACCTTCAATTTTGCCTAATGCTGTCTTGTCATACTACTTTTGATGACTTTCCTTTTCCCGCTTGTTTCCCCTTGTATGTGACTGTTTTCCTTCTCCTTGCCTAAGTGTGCATGCCCTTCCTATCTCTGATGCACTATGCTCCTTTTTCCTCCTTTTTTTTTTTACTGCACGGTGGCTGGTCAACTGTCCTTGTAGAGATTTAGTCACCCCCCATTAATCATCCCTCTGCGTTCTGCGCCAGGTAAGTCTCCGAACTGTACAACTCCTCCATCTGTGATAGATTTTACTTTGTACGGTCCTAGCCGATGCAATCTTAGCTTTTTTGGATGATGAAATGATCTGCTATCATACATCAGTACTAGATCTCCTTCCTTGAAAGTTTTCTTCTTTATGTGTCGATCATGCAGAGATTTGTCCCTTGCTTTCTAAACTTGTTGGTGGAATCCTGCTAAGATCCAATCTTGCTCCATGGTTATTAACTGATTTAGTTTCTCCTGTACTGTGCCTCGTTCTGTCATTTGTGTGATGGCTTCTACACACAATCTTGGTACTAAACATTCTAATGACACTACTGCTTCCTGGCCATAGACCAGTTTAAATGGCGTGTGCCCTGTCAACTTTTTTCACGTAGTCCTGTATGCCCATAATACTGCTGGTACTTTGAGGTCCCAGTCATCCCTGTTGACGTTGCAGATCTTTGTCAGCGCGTTCTTCAAAATTTTGTTGAATGCTTCCACTGTTCCATTCACCTGTGGCTGATATGGTGTGCTCTTCTGGTGATGGACTTCGAGCTCTTCAGTCATTGCGCTGATGGTGCTGTTTATGAAGTGCGTGCCTTGGTCGCTCATTAAAATTCTTGGACACCCAAATCAAGTAATGACTTGTTCAAATAAAAAGTGTGTTTCTATTTCTGCGCTGCAATCCTTCACTGGTGCAGCTTCTGCCCATCTTGTTAGGTATTCCATCGTGGTGATAATGTACCTAGCTCCTGTTCTTTTTTATGGTGGGTTGATTGGTCCCATGAAGTCAATTTCCCACTTATCAAATTCCTGGAACGTTACTTGTGGTCTCAATGGAATCTCGTCTCTTCTATTGGGTTTGCCTACCCTTTGATAGACATCACATGTTTGATAGTACTCCTTCAGGTCTCTGTGAATCGTTGGCCACCATAGTCTTGTGCGCAATACCTTCTGCACGGTAGATTTTCCTGCATAATGCCCTCCTGCTATTCCTTCATGGGCTTCTGCTAAAACTCTTGGTCTTTCGTGCTCTAACATGTACCTTCGCAAGATGATATCTGCACTCTTTTTGTATAGGTGTCCTGTAATTAGTTGATAGTCAACAGTGCAGACTACCAGGTTTTTCTTCTGCGCGGTGCTATATTCTTACGGTGCAGTACCTGTGCTCAAGTATTAAATGATATATGCGAAGTGTTCATTAGTGATCTGTACTGAAAATAACTGGGCATCTGGAAAGTTGTCCTCTAAATTCATAGGTTCTTCTCCATTAGTGACTCTTGATAGGTGGTCAGGTCCTACATTTAATTTTCCTGGCTTGACTATTACTTCAAAGTCAAATTCTTGAAATAGTAGTAACCAACGACAGATTATCCGCCCCAACACTGGCTTGTTGACTAAGTATTTTAGGGCTGAGTGATCTATGAACATCTTAAAATGTTTTCCCAATAAGTAATGTCTGAATTTTTGCAGTGCATAAACCATAGCTAGGCCTTCTCTTTATGTCGTGTTATAGTTCTGTTCTGAGTTAGATTTCTGCTCGCAAATTCTATTGAGTGATCCAAGTCTCTCGCTCCTGGATGCGCCAAGATAGCTCCAAGTGCTATGGCTGATGCATCTACATGCACGTGGAATGTCTTCTCCCAGTCTAGAAATACCAATATCGGCGGAGTAACCAACTTTTCCTTCAGAGTGTCTAGACCGTGTTGACACTCGTCGTTCCACTGGAACTTTGTGTCCTTGCTTAACAACTTTTCCATTGGTGCGGTAATCTGTGCATATCCTTTGATAAATTTCTTGTAGTATCCCGTATGTCCCAACGTCGCTCTTAGCTGACATACTGTTTTTGGTGGTTGTAAGTTAACAATTACTGCAATCTTTGCAGGATCTACTAATAAACCATGTTTACATACTATATGGCCCAATAGTATCCCAAACGATGTTCCAAATATGCATTTCTTTATGTTCAATGATATTTGGCACTGTCTGCATCTTTATAACATTAGGCGTAAGACTTCTACATGGTCTTTCAACAAACTGTAAACTGTCCAATCATCCAGGTATACTTCTAGGAACTGATGGATGAATTCCTTAAACGCAACAATGACTACTATGGAAAAAATTGCTGGTGCATTCTTCAATCCAAACAACATGACCGTGCATTGGTAAGATCCCCATTCTATCACAAACATAGTCTTGTATCTATCTTCTTGGGCTATATTGATATGATGGTAGCCTGAGAATCCATCAGTAAATGAGTAAGCTTCATGTCCTCCTACATTCTCTAACACTTTGTCCATGAACGGTGTAGGGAATGGGTCATGTAGGAATGCATCGTTCAACTTCCTCAAGTCGACGCATATCCTGATCTCTCCTTGTTTCTTGTCCTGAACTACCATCGGGATTATCCATTCTTATTCTTCAACTGGTTCTATGATGCCGGCTTTGAGAATCCTGTCGATCTCAACTTTGACTTTTTGATTATATATTGGGTTCAGTCTATACGATTGCTGTCTGATCGGTCTTGCTTTTGGTCTGAGTGGTATCTTCATTTCTCCTAGTTCTCCGGCTATGCCCTTCATCTCTGTAAATGTTGTGGGAAATAGGTTGCTATACTCACGCAGTAACTCTGTTATGATTTCCACTGTGTTATCACAAGATTGGTTTATGCCTCAACTTTTCATAAGTCCTTCATTATTCATTTTGGAAAATGAATATAATGGGGGAAAATTAAATTTATATTGGGTTATGCCCAATCTCCAAGTTCAAGCATTAATCGACATCTCAAGACAACACTAGCCAAAGACACAAGCATTTACAACACTCTCACAAGGTTCCAAGCATCAAAATAACCCACGTATTTATGCTACCCAATCGCACGCAAACACACCGGCGGGCGCTACCGAAATTTGCTACCTAAATTCTGGCAGAAATCGAATTATGCAGAATTATTTTTGGACGCTTCTGCCAGTTTTGGGTGACTAACTTAAAACTTGGATTGTTAATAATTGAGAAGGTCTTTTTGAAAATTGGAGGTGGTTTTTGTTCATAACATTCCAAATAAAAAAAACCTCTCTCAGTGTTTCAAAATGTGTTATGGTTCGAGATATATTAGACATAGAAGTGGCAGTACCAACTGTTTTACATCGGCACTACCTAATTTCCTGTAGCGGTCACAGTTTTGATATTCTCCTTGTTGGGATGTTGCCACCTGTCAAGGAGGATTCAAATGGCTTCTCAAGGATCAGTTAGATTTCAAGGGACACCTGCATCTAAGTTTTAGCTCCATCAAAGGCCTCATGCAATGAGGTGGAAACATTTATTAATGACTTCCAACAAATTCCTGAAAATTAGCAGTTTGTTGGATCTTTGTCTCTTTGATTGTTGCCACCTATCTCCAAGGATTAGAATCCAATGGAGGAGATGGGATTCAACCTCCTAAGGATACTTGGATGTTATTTTCTATTTAATTAAGGAGAGATCTCTTGGAGAGAGGTTGGAGTGATAGGAAAAAGACTATTACTATTTTGTAAATTCCCAGACTCTGTATATCTAGATTTAGGATTCTTGTGTAGTCAAAGTTCAGATTTTGCTCCTCTCTTTGTCCATTCTCTTTGTATTCTTGCTCTAATGGAATATTTATTAATAAAGGATTTATAAACATCCTTGTTAACAAAGTTATGCAATGGATGATTTACTGTGTATTTTGTGAAGCATCTCTTCTTGGAGAAAATCTTTATTTCTTGATTAGAAGGATTCTAATTAATGAAATTTCAGCCATATGAATGTGTCAATCAAGCCTGATGTGAAATTGACTGTTCATATTGATATTTTCTTGCATTTTCTTCTATTCATATTTCAAATATGTGCTGGTTGGAGATTATGATAGCCCTTTTTGCTGGAATATAGTCTTTGGAATTTTGTGCATTAGATCAGGCTTTGAACCTTATTAGTTTGATCCTTTTTTTTTAAATATAATCACTCATCCAATTCTAAACATTCTGATGGGTACTGGGCTTACACTTACAATAGTCTAAGTGTGATTCACAATGCTAACATTTTTGGCGCCATTGTTGGGGAGGTGATTTGAGGATGTTGAATATCTCCCTGGGTAGAACGACAAGTACAGTTCGAGCTTCAGATGGTAGACTGAAGTTGGGCACCTAGAGGACTGCATATTTTCTACTTGGAGACTCCATGACGACAAACCTATTGGAAGACTCCATTGTGGGAACAAGCTTGGACATAAATGGAAGGAAAAGGAAAGTTCATGTATCAAGTTCTGAATTTCTTTCTCGAACTTGTGCTCTTTGTCCTGCATTCTTTCTTGAATTTGCTTGCACACATTAGGAGAATCATAATCTTTTTTGTATACTCTAAAGACCACCAACCTGCTCTTTCATATTCCTTTTTCAAACAAGTAGATTTACCTCGTTCCCATGTCATTGATGTTAAGGATATCCATCCACTTCGAACACCTGAAGAAGATGAGGTTCATATACAATTTTTTAATCAGTCTAAACCTTATGATTCTCTCCCTTCTGTAGATTTCAAAGATGATTTATTACCTACTACCATTCCCTCTGCTGTTAATAACCAACCTGTTGAAATTCAACATGCACCAAATGATTATTGTCCTTTTGCAAATAATAAAACTGATTCAGTTCAGGATGCCATCTCCTCTAACCTTTACCAAAAAACTTCTAGTGTTCAAAAACCCACTGAATTTCAGTATAAGATTAGGGAAAATATGTTTGGACCTCTAAAGATTCCATCCTTTCTTCATCCTTACCCTCCCAAATTTGTAGAGTACCTACTAAATTTTGCTGGAAAAGATAACACTGCAGGAGGAGAGCATATGTCAGCCTTTCAAGACTTCATCAACAATCTAGAAACCTTGCAGGAAGATATTGTTATGAGGATTTTCTCTAAATATTTGATTGGAGATGCTGTCTTGTGGTTCAAGATTATGGAAGTTGCTTCCATTGGTTCATGGGATGAACTATATGAAACCTTTTTAAAATGCCGGGGAAAGAGAAAATCATTTGATCATTACTTGCATGAGTTCACTGCTATGAGAAGAGAGGATAATGAAGCTCTATCCATATTTAACAGAAGGTTCTACAACATTTATCATGACATTCCCTTGAATATCCGACCTACAAATACTGCTGCCATGGTGTTCTATGTTATGGCTCAGTATCCAGAACTTGTCCTTCTCCTGATAGAAATAAATTCTTCATCATTAAAAATATTATTTGAAGATGCTCAAGAAGTTGAGGAGAACATCCGTGCTTCCAGGGGGATCCAAGAGTAGGTTTGCTTTAAAAATATGCATACATATGAGCAAGAGGAATGTCATTATATTTTATATTTGCAACGAGAGGACAATGAGTATGAATCAGATCTAGATCAGCAGCAAGGATGTAAGTATGATTCACATTTGGAATCACATTCTTCAATATTTACAGATTTTTCTATGGACAAGGATGCATGTCTAGTTTATGATCAATTTTCAAATATTAACACTGAGAATCACACTTAGACTGCTGTAAGCGTAAGCCCAATACCCATCATAATGTTTAGAGTTGGATGAGTGATTATATTTAAAAAAAGGGATCAAACTGATAAGGTTCAAAGCCTGATCTAATGCACAAAATTCCAAAGACTATATTCTAGCAAAAAGGGCTATCATAATCTCCAGGCAACAGATATTTGAAAGATGAATAGAAGAAAATGTAGGAAAACATCAATATGAACAACCAATTTCACATCAGGCTTGATTGACACATTCATATGGCTGAAATTTCATTAATTAGAATATTTCTAATCAAGAAATAAAGATTTGCTCCAAGAAGAGATGCTTCACAAAATACACAGTAAATCATCCACTGCATAAATCTGTTAACAAAGATGTTGATAAATCCTTTATCAATCAATATTCCATTAGAGAAATAATACAAAGAGAATGGACAAAGAGAGGAGCACAAGATGATCTTTGACAACACAAGAATCCTCCATCTAGATATACATGGTCTGGGAATTTACAAAATAGTAAAACTCTTTTTCCTATCACTCCAACCCCCCTCCAAGATCTCTCTGCTTAATTAAATATAAAATAACATCCAAGTATCCTTAGGAGGTCGAATCCAATCTCCTCCATTGGATTATAATCCTTGGAGATAGGTGACAACAATAAAAGAGACAAAGATCCAACAAACTGCTAATTTTCAGGAATTTGTTGGAAGTCATTAATAAATGTTTCCACCTCTTTGCATGAGGCCTTTGATGGAGATAAAACTCAGGTGCAGGTGTCCCTTGACATCTAACCGATCCTTGAGAATCCATTCGAATCCTCCTTGACATGTGGCAACCTCCCAACAAGGCGAATATCAAAACCGTGACTGCTACAGGAAATTAGGTAACGCCGCTGTAAAACAGTTGGTAGCGCCAGTTCTATATCTAATATCTCTCGAACCATAACACATTTTGAAAAACTGAGAGAGGTTTTTTTTATTTGGAATGTTATGAACAAAAATTTCCTCCAGTTTTCAAAAATACCTTCTCAATTTTTCACAATCCAAGTTTTAAGTTAGTCACTCAAAACTGGCAGAAGCGTCCAAAAATAATTCTGCATAATTCGGTTTCTGCCAGAATTTAGGTAACAAATTTCAGTAGCGCCCGCCTATGTGTCTGTGTGTGATTGGGTAGCATACATCCATGGGTGATTTTGATGCTTGGAACCTTGTGAGAGTGCTGTCAATGCTTGTGTCTTTGGCTAGTGTTGTCTTGAGATGTCGATTAATGCTTGAACTTGGAGATTGGGCATAACCCAATATACATTTAATTTCCCCCCATTATATTCATTTGCCAAAATGAATAATGACGGACTTATGCAAAGCTGAGGCATAAACCAATCTTGTGCTAACACACATTTTTCTCATCCCAATAGTCTCCAATGCTTGCCATTTTGGGCTGCTTAACTGTCCCAATATTGACTTTATTTACTTTGATTGGCATGACAATAACTTCTGATTCTATAGGTGGACCTTCCACTTTTCTTTCTCCTTTTGCTTCTTCAATATGAATATCACGCAGATTGTTTTCATCTGGTGCTTCCTCTTGTACATGGTAACATGACATAAGTTGTTTAACTATTTTTTAGTTCCGTTTTTGTTCATCTGTGATCATTTCAACTTCTGGCTCTTTGATAAATATCACTCCTCTTATCTATTTCAATGCAACATATATGTTGGGGTTCTCATGCTCGAATCAGAAAGTGACTATAAAATTTTGTTGCAATGTCATCCATGTTGTAGTTCCTTTGCGCAATTCTTGGTTTGTATAACAATTTGCTGGTATGCCCTCTAGGGTGTGTATGAAGTGATGAGGCCATTCCTCTAGGGGTGTCCATTTCCACTGCATTTTTCACTTATCCAAGTGTTCCGTTGGTGCCCCTTGTCCATCATATTTATGCTATTTGCTGTTTTGCTATTCTGCGCCGAACCTTATGCGTAGTAACCACTTACATTGGTACTAATCTGTGATTGTCTCTTCGTGCGGACCCCACCATCTTGAGGGTGTGGCCTTGAGTGCTAAATCAAGTGCTAATAGTCTCTGATTCTCTAACATTGCATATTTGTACTATGTCAATAATGTTTCCAAATGATTTATTCCGTGGAAACTGGGTGGTTCCTTGATTTCTGTGCCTACCCATCTTAGTGCGTGGTCTAGTCTTGCACATCTACATGTGGAAACCTCATGTAGCCTTTGTTTCATGTTCTCTAAACCAATGTCTGAATCTGTTGCACATGAAGTAATGCTCCGCCAACTAAGTATCCCATCTGTAGTTGGGTTTATGTAATCCTCGTCATGCATAATTTTTCTGTACAACTGGTTGATTTCCTCTAAGTATAGGCAAGTAGGTTCTACAAAACTCTCCCCTTCTGATGGGTCTAATGGCACAATGACCATGTATTCTCATGACTCAAATGTCATTTTCTCAGTCTTCAAGTTGATTATGGCCTGGTTTTCAAACACCCAATCCAGACCAAGAAATGTTGGGTATGGTGTTGTGTCGTCCACTATTTCAATCACTTCAAAATATGCTTTAGTGCACACTCCATATAGGTCTACTGTTACTCCTTTCAGTGTACTGGTTGGAAGGACTTTGTTTTGGTTTGACAATTTCAATTGAACAAGTGAATATCCTAATGTGGGAACTCCCATGCATTGCCATGTCTTCTTTGGTAGTACATTGACTTCAGATCCTAGATCCAGTACGATGTCTCCCATGTTGAAATCTTCGATGTTGGCATTCAGTATGAATTCCCTACTGGTTCTTCTCCTTGTATGTAGGTGATTGAAAATTTTTGGTTCTAGTTTTTCTTTCTTCTCCATACTACATTTTTCTAATATGGTTTGCAATATTTTCACAGATGATGGATCATTTAATACTTTTACACATGATTACAAAAAACCTTTGATTGTACTTACTTGTCCCTTGGGTTGCATTTCGTTGGTATGATCCAATAATGGAGGCATCTTGTACTCTGGTGCTTCCTTATTTTGCTGTGCAGTTGAAGTCCACGCTATGTCTTCCTTCTGAAATTCTTGTCTGGCCTCTATAAATATTGCTTTCTCATTTCGCTCATCGAACTGTCTCCTTGGTTTGATGCTCTTCTTGTCCCACTGGTTTTGTGCTGGTTCTTGTTGAACAACGTCATTGCATGTTTTAGCTCCTCCACGAGTAACTATATTGATGTTTCATCCTTCATCACTTGCTTTGGCTGAAATCCACTAAACATTCTGGTTGTTTTGGTTCCTCTTTTCTTGGATCTTTACTAGTAGTGTCAGACATTCTTTTGTATCATGATCCGATGCACGACAATACATACAAGTGGCTAGTGGAAGTGGACATTCCCTTGTGTAATGTACCAGTTGTTGGCAATTGTGACATACCACTGGTCCTCTACCTTGTCTAAAACCTCCTCGGTCTCTTCCTCCACCTATGTAGCCTGCTCGATCTCCTTTTGGCACATTATACTGAGGTGCCTAATTATACTGCGGGATATTTTACTGAGGCTGTGCTGTGTTTTACTGCAGTTGCACGCTATTGTATGGTTGATGCACAATATTATACTGTTGCTTCACAATGTTGTATGGAGTTGGAACTTGATTAAACTATGGTGCAGTTTGCCCAATCATCATTTTTTCCTTCACTCTATATGCTTCTGATGTCCTTTCTTGCATCGAATCCATAGTTCTAAAATATTTGTCATCGTGGCCCACTGACTTGCAAAAGGTGCAATATGAGATCTTCAGGACGATCTGGTATTTCTGCATCATCATGCAGTGATAAGGGTCGTGACCCGGTTTCTTGCAGATTTCACACCATAGTCCTCATGTTGGTAATGGATTTGGCATTCCTGCTGCCATATACTGTGCGAATGTTGGACATTCGTTCTTGTGGTGTCCTTCCGTCTTGCATGTAGTACACCAAATGACTTCTCATTTGTCCTTGTTCTTATTCTAGTTCAACTGAAACGTAAGTCCTCCTTCAGTAGCTGGTAGCTGATTTTATTCTAGCTGTAAGGCTGCCTGCATTTGGAACTTCTGTTGTCGCAAAGGGTATTTTAAGTGTGGTAACAGTGAATTGACAAATAAGTGTCTATGCTGCATCTCGGTCATGAGATACTTTAACTTTCCCTTCAGTCGCTTGAATCTTTGATCAATCTCCCATACAGACTCTCTTGGTTTCTGTCTTCTTTCAATCATCTCATTCATGTACTGATCCTACGAGCTCAACTTTTGGAACTAATTTATTAGTAAATTCTTAATGTCTGCCAGTGTCCTTGTCATCCAGGGTGCACTGTTTGCATCTAAACTCATGTACCAGTCTAGTGTGTGGTCTCTTAGCATAATAGCTAGCTGTGTGAGTTTGGTATCTTCATTAGTGATCTGTTTGGTTTCCTAGATCTTTGCACAAATGAACAAATGTTTCTTAGGGTCTTTTGCTACTTCTCCTCAAAATTCAGGTAACCTGATGGTGGGATCGTGTCCTGCCATTCGGAATTATGAACTACTACCTCCACGTGGTGTAGATACCTGATTAGTGCTACCTGATTTGGCTCCTCCAGTTGTTTTTCCTTGTGTAGATGTACTTCTTGTTGTCTGACTGCTTCTGAACTTCGGTTGTCTAAACTGTGGTGTTCTCTTTGGTGTATTAGTCGCACATGGGTTTATGGGTTCCACACTAACATTAATTTGGATATAATTTCTGCCTTCTCTTCCCTCTCTTGGACGTCTCATATTCCTCTCATATGTTGCACACAGGATTTCCTCAATCTACTCCACAACCCAAAGATCCTCTACCTCTTCCTCATCACTCGCCAAGACTTCCCTCTTGGCTACGACTCTCTTCTTGGTATTCACCTTGTATTGGTAGGGTACTCTGCTATGTGTCTTTCTAGCTATCTCCATGATCTTCTTGATCTAGTCGTCATCCATCATGATTGGGTGAAAGGGTTCCTTCTTCTTCCCTTATTCTTTTCTCCTTCCATTTCTCCTCTTTCTGTTAGTGATTCCCCCCTTCCCCCATGCATGTAGGGAAGTTTAGCTATTTGATTCCATTGTCATTACACCTTCTTTATATAACAATATGTTAATAGAAGTATATAATGATTGAATGTACCTTCCTCGGGGTCCTCGTAGGAACTCTTGATTCACTGCGCTGTACGACTTTGCTGTGTCTATTGCAAACTCTGTTATAGAACCTACCACAATACTATCAAGCCAAAAGTCTACTCCGTGGGTGATTTTGTTGTTCACCTGCTGAAGTTTCTCAATCTATAATGGGTTCCACTCTAGCTGTTGAATCCAGTTCATTGCGTAGTTATCCTTCAACCTTAGTATCCACTCTTGCAATAAGTGTGGAAAATCGCATAAAAAGACTTCGTGCAAATCAATAAACATGTATCTCTCCAAATATTTGTGGGGTGTCTCTAGGGTTTCTATTGTGTTTCTGTGCAAACTCTATCTCTTTTGTTCTCAACCAAATTTCGATCTCTGTTTTTGTGGGATTCCACAGTCTCAACATCCCCTTCTATTGGCTCATTGCTTTCTTCTTTTCTTGGTCAACGTATCTCATCTACTCAACCCTCTCGTATTCCTACCAACGAAAATGAAACCATTTGTTGGTTTTATTCCTTCTTCTACCCATTGTCTGAGTTTATTGACCCAGGGTTCATGTCTGTCGGGTTTCCAACAAAGCCTCTAAAACTATCAGCCCTCCTGGTGAACTAGAAGGAAACACAACACACAAAATGCACTGCACAGTGTCACCCAAGATAGATTTAATGGGTGGTTGTAAGACTCATGTGTTTACAGCCTAGGATTGAGTGTGAGATAAGGGAGATGAATATTGAACCATGATTATCACTTGTAAATGCAACATACTGTTATCCACGATTATGCAGTAAATCCAGTAGCTTATTCCCTCAATATCACAACAATATTTAAACAAACAATATAATAACCCATTCATTCAACATAATAATAACTACTGACGACAATAAAGATATGCATGCATTCATCACACAACACCGATGTTACCGTGGTTCACCCCCTGTTGGGCTACATCCACAAAGATTTGGCTCTTGGCTCTTTTATTATGGTATTTCTGCATCTACAACGCCATGTGCTTTACAGTCCTCCACAGTCGGGTAAGATCTATATGAGGTGGAGTAGATCACACCGGGATCCTTAGCGTGCGATCTAACCCTAATTATAAATATAACTTCCTACATACTTTCTATCTCAACAACTTACGAAATAGGTCATACAATAAAAACCATTACATATCGCATCAACTCATGCGTAACTACTATAGAAACAATAATCCCAATAATACAAAAACCTGAACCCTCTATAATACTTTAGTATCTATATTTATACATTTCTGTCTCTTCAACCATTACAATACCTTACCAAAACCCTAACCCTACTTTCGTTAGGTCTTCCTCCCATGCGTGCGTGCTGTTCTTCCTTCCAGTTGTTGCCTTCCTTGCATGCGTGTGTGCTGTGCTTCCTTCCAGCTGTCGCTTTCCTCATGCATGCTTTCTTTCCCAAAAACACCTTGCTTTTCCACTTTGGCCTTTGGCCTGCCTCCAATAGTCATATGGTCAGATGAAGGAATCAAGACATTGGTTTCATGAGGAAACCTTTATATTTCAAATATGGTTCAAGATGAATTAGCTTGATCAGCCACAAGGGACTGACCACCCCTTGTAGGATGAGCTAGATCAATTCTTGTGAATACCAGCTACATGACGTGTGTTGACACGAAATTTAAATTTTCTACCCTTTAAAACTGAAGCTTCATCTTTTCCAAAGTCATGGAGTTGCCCTTGGTTCAAAAAAAAAAAAGGAGTTAGAATCTTCCATTCCTTTTTGGGTTTCGAGATTCTATTCTTCTCGAGGTATGAGCTTCAACCATCCCTTTTTCCCGATGCCGAAATCCCGAAGCCGTTTAACATATTAAAAAATAAAAAAGGGTAAGAAGGGCGAAGAAATAAATGTTACATTTTCCATCGCTTTTCACAAAGCACATTTTAATCTGTCATTAATTAAACCCTTAAACAAAATTATATTTCCCTTAATCTTTCGCGATTCAGGTTTCTCTCTACTAAAGCGTTTTCGAACTCTCATCCATCGAACTCCCGATCCTCGATTTTCTGAGAAGTAAAAGTAAAAAATAATTATTCACTAATCTTGATTAATTAAGTATTTAATACAAATGATTAGCGCCTCACTAATCCCATCGCAATTTCGCGATCTGGGGTTTTCTTATGACATATCTCCTAACAACAGGATCCCCGAAGTTCCAAAATGCGAAATCGCATTTTCTTTAAACAAAGTCTAAGATTAAGGTTAAGTTGTTTTCAAAACATGATTATTGATAACTAAGCTACTGTTCACATTTCAAAAATTGGGGAAGGCAACGATTTTTGGAATTCCAGTTTTGAAATCGCCGATATACGACAATATTAATAACGGGTAAATGAATATATTTTTTGACGCGAAAGCATATCTCCAGGCATATCTTTCCATTAAAGAATTAATTTTTCATCGCTTGTATCAATACGCTCGTCATAAGACAAATTAAGGGTTAATAAAAGTCCCATGTTTCAAACTTCATTCTTATCCTTTACATCTGTAGAGAATCACATTTACGCAATTTTATACACATTTTCTCTATAAACAGGTTTCTGGTCCAGTGCAAATACCATGGAACCTAAGAAGGCCACCAAGAAAAGCAAGGAAGTTGCAGAGAGCTCGAGTCCAGATGGAGACATTGTGTCTGATACAATACCGCATGCCATCGATTCCATAAAATCCTGGAGGCAGATTTTTGAAACTCTAGATTATGAAATTAAGAATTTCCCTCATGATGCCAACAACAAACTCTGAGACATAGAAGAGTCTGAACTTTACAAAGTGGCTACACGGCCATGACTCATGACTTATAATGACATGATCAATTGGGCCTTAGAGCGAATAGACATGTAGACGAGAAGCATTCTGGACGGCCGAGGGGTCATCATTGGCTCTTTCAGACCGGAACATATACAAGTAATGTATAAACTATCTCCCAGTCCCAAGTATATTTATAATAAATATTTTGTGAGTGAGTTTCAAAGGAAGGAATGTTTTGAGTCAGACCAAACGTATCCTAGCATAATCAAAGACTGGTGGAGAAACGAAGAAAAATTCAGGGCCGACACCCATGGTGTTTACGCCACAACCTATTTAAACGAGTATATGGTCTATGTGGCAATAATGTTATGTAGAATTTTTGGAAAGAGAAGTCCTACCCATTTCCTTGTAGAATGGGTACCTCTTTTGCATGAGGCAGTAGAAGATTGCAGTTTCAATTGGGATAAGATTTTATTCGATAGCATAGCGAAGGAGGTCACGGAATATCAGACTGCAAGATCCAATGGCTGGTTGGTATCCGTTTATATGTTTGAAAACATCATGGATGCTATATGCTTCACAACTCCTTTCCCTTTAATGAATTGGAGTTGGAATCCAACTTACCCAGAACCTATTCATGAATATCATTCTAAACTTTGGGAAGAAAACGCCAAGGACTCATTCTATGAAATCTGTCATTTCATGGTGATACCACTACATCAAATGCTATACGACTGTGCACCTCCCCACATTTCAGATTTGGTCATAGGAAGCCTTAGGGAAGTTGCTGACTGGTTTATAGAGGATAATTTCTCCTACATCAGAGTTTTCGGATGTTCAATCCCTCCACATGCACTCCCAAAATTCCTCCCTGACAGATTGGTATGCAGGGAGGTAGCTCATCAAATGGTAACACGTGGAATTGGGATATAACTAAAGACAAATCAAAAGAAGTCTTGGTCGGTCTTTCCCGTTTAGATTGGAAAATTTTCACTTCTCAACTTGTGTCATTCCAAAGTTGAAGCGACAACACTGGAGGAGGTCAAATTGGTAGACCTCAAACATCGGAAGAACGACCCTTACTAGTTAGTGGGAAAACACATGAACCATTGTAATATGAAGGCTTATGAACATGAGAAGTCCCCTTGTGATGACATTTTCAAAGGGTCTAGGACCTATGAGGAAGTTTTAGAGAGGGTATGGATACTTCCGTCTGACTTGCAAGCTAGTTTTCAGACCTTCCAGAAGCATAGATGGATCAGTCTTCCCAAAGTACTGCAAGGAGAAGCAATCACCCTTCATCAGGAACAAGAAGACACTCCTCTAGGTTTCAGACAAGAGGCACAAGATAAAGTCAATCTTGAAGAATTTCCTTAGGAGACTGAAAGGTCTTCACAAAATGAAGAGGCGTTACAGACAGAAAATCCAGAGATGGAAGTGAAGAGGAGGCCCAGGACACCTCCCGAGTCCAGTAAGTCCACTCCTCCTTCATCACCTGATGTTTATGTCAGTATACCTAAGGCCATAGTAGAGACAAGATATACATATCTAGGAATTCCCATAGTTTCCTTAACCCCTTTACAGTCCGCCTTTGGGTTCCCACATATGGGAGCCATATATGTTAGTGACCTCACCCCTATCTCCAGAGATGAGATCCCTCCTTCTGATTATTTTTTCAGCAAAAACAAGAATGATGTCCTAAAACAAGAGATGTATATGAGAGAGGGGGGTATGGTGAAAAAGAATAGGGCCTTGGTAGATGGCCAAAATTTGGAAGAGGAGGAGTTCGCTACAGAGGTAGCAGGCTCCATGGGAGCCATGGAAACAACAAACCTTTTTACTGTGGAGAACATGAGATCAAAGATAAAGAAGAGTAACCACACAATATCTTAATTGCAAGACCAGTTAAAGAATGCCGAGAGAAACATTAGAGAAGAGGTAAATAAAATCTTGGAGCAGGCCAGAGCTGTTGAAAGGAAAGAAATTCAATCACTCAATTCAAGCCTGGATGAAATGAACTAGAAGATACAAGCAAGTCAGGTGCAGGTTACTCAACAAAAGGAGCTCGTAAAACAACTACAAGCTAAGTTAAATTTGACAGAAGGCTGGGTTGTATACTTAAAGGTTTTCCAGACCCTCTCACTGGAAGCACATACAAAGATAGAAGCCGAGAAACATAAATTAATCTCCAAAATAGAGATCATCCAGAATTAATTTCAAGATGTAAGCAAATCCATTGATAATATTACTTTACTGGAAAAAGAGGCTAAAGCAGCAAGGAATACCTTCCAGAAAGCAGTCGCGTGTTTAGGAAACAGAGAGGTGTGAAAAAATCTAAAGCTTTTTGTCACTGAATAGATAAGAGGAGACATCATGCTCAAGGCATGGGAAACAAACATATCTGAAAACAAGAAGATAATCAAAGAAATCAAAGACGATTGTGAGGGAATCTTTGATTCTTTGGATAAGCAAGCGTTAGGTATCGAAGAAATGATTGCTCTGAAACACCGGGGAAGATAAACATTGTGAAACAACAATTGAACTGTAAAGAAATCTTGCAAGAGATTTAGGCGGACATTTCACAGTTGAAGGAAATCAACGCCAACCTAATAGACAGATGGCTGGTACAACCTAATTTAAAATTGCAAGTGATCAGGTTTGCCAATAAAGGTTTTGAAGACCAGCTTCCAAAGATACAAAGAAAGTTTTATCTGTTTGAGACTAAGGATCTTCCGACACCTCCTAGAAATTTTGTTCATTTTCTGGAGAAATGTATTGAATATATAGCATCAAAGGAGGGAGAGACTTTGACTGAACAATGAAGTATCATCTGAAAGCTTATACTATTGAAATGATAGATAAGCAAAGTTAATTATGCAACGGTTAAAGTTTTAGCTTTGTAACTACTTTTCTCCTAAAAAGTAGAAGGTCGTTAACTATAAAGTGTTGATGACCTTGTATAAATAGAAGGAGCGAAGACTGAAAGAGGGATTTTCTTTCTCTAAAAGGACATTTTTTGACGAAAGTAATTTTGAAGAAGCTATGAATTAATAGAAATGTAGATTGAAGATTCCATATTTTGTCACGTCTGAGTTATGTGTTCCTCTGTCGTTTCATATTTCTTTCGTATATCTAATTGATGAATGCTCGACTACAATTTAGTGCAACCTCTACTGTGGAAATTATTATTCTTGTCATTTAAATCATCTGCAATTTTTCCTCTGTATCAGTTATCAACAAATACAAGACCTGTAAATGTTTAGATTTCAATATCACATGCTTCATTAATATTTTCTTGTTTCATAGTCTTCTGTTACAATGTGAGATTCCTCTTAAATTGATGCCTCACCTTGTTAATAACTTTATGTTTTCCCTCATATCATGCATGTTCCCTTTCCTTTAAATTTAACTTAGATATAAGAAATGACCTTTAATTTAGTCATCCTATTAATTCGTGTTTTAAAATCTTTCTCTTTATAGTGTGAAAATAGAGATAATGAAGCCTAAAACGAAAACACTGAATTATATCTTCCTTACCTTTTATCCTTCATGACAGTACCAGTTTCAAGGCAACCTAACATTGAACCCGGTCTTTCAGATCAAACCAACATCACTCTAAATCTATTTAACACTATCTTACAAACAACAAATAATCGGGTTGAGTTAGAACATTCATGGGCAACAATTGAGAGAGATATCAACATTAAGGAAAACTGGGAATTTCGACAGAGACAGTTGAGGAACCAATTATAGCCCTCACCTTTAATCACTGATTTTTATGTCCTCAACTTCCTCTATCTTTTCAGATGCCTTGACAGTATACTTTAGAGCCTTAAAGTATAAACTCAGGAACAACAACCTGTATAAACACAAGTGAATGGTCCTAGTAAGCATCGAGCAAACCTTCTACTAGATTGGGATGTAGACCAAGGGAGATAAGATACATTTATCACAAAGGTGTACTTGTGGTAAATGGGCCCAAGCATAGTCCTTCCTTGATCATGACAAGGAATAATATGGAATCGTGGTGCTTGAGGTGTTTTCCATGTTTCAATTAGCATCAGGCTAACATTCACTCACAGGGGTGTACTTGTGGTGAATGACCCTGGTGGGTTATTTGTCTTAGTCATGGTAATTTGACAAGGAATAATAAAGACTCAAGATGCTAGATGCTTTCACATGCAAACCTAGAGTGAGCCTGATCTCAACGAGATTCAATTGGCTCAAATGGAGAGCCTCAGAGGGAGTTTCCCCTTGGTTCATATGGGAGATCCCTTGGTTCATGTGGGAGAGAGACATCTCCCAATATTGACAGACAAGTGTCACTAGTCTAGGGAAAAGTTTGTATACTTTAGAGACAAGCATGGCATGATGAAGAATTTCTCTCTCATTGAGAGGGAGTGTTGATGTTTGGACAACATCGAGAAGACATTCTCCCAGATCATATGGCAGGTTTCTACTATTGTTGCATATGATGATAAATACCTTCCTAGTTAAGAGGGAGTGATAATATGACAACCAACTTGCAGATGTTATGAATACCTCCTTAGTTAAGAGGGAGTGTTGAAATTGTAACTATGGTCAGCATTCATAATGTAAAAAGTAAAAAGTGAAAAGTTGTTTAGTATATATATATATATATATATATATATATATATAATAAGTAGTTATTTATTATCCAAGGGATGCATCCTTTCATGGATGGTCACCATATGTTATATATATATATATATGAAACACTCATCATTATAATAACATTATCGAAGATTCCTCATATATACATATTCATGTTCAAGACCTTGGTTATCTGTAAAGTAATAAAAGGTTGATATATGTTCAAGAGTTGAAGCCTCTATCTATCAAATATGGTTCAAGATGACATTGGTTTCATGAGGAAACCTATATATGTCAAATATGGTTCAAGATGACTTATCTTGATCAACCACAAGGAACTGGCCACCCCTTGTAGGATGAGATAGATAAAGTCTTGTGGATACCAACTACATGATGTGTATAAACACAGGTGAATGGCCCTAGTAAGCATTGGGTGAACCTTCTCCTAGATTGGGCTGTAGACCAAGGGAGATATGATACATTTATCACAAAGGTGTACTTGTGGTAAATGGGCCCAGGCATAGTCCTTCCTTGATCATGAAAAGGAATAATATGGACTCACATTGCTTGAGGTGATTTCCACGTGTCAGTTAGCATTGATATAACATTCACTCACAGGGGTGTACCTGTTGGATTATTGAGAGGGGGGGTGAATCAATAATAGCATAATTATAATCCTTTTCTCCAAATAATCCAAGTGTTATATCAATGTAGAATTGTTATCCAATAATGAGCAATAAGAAATGAACAATCACACACATACACAGTACACCAATGTTTTACATGGAAACCCAAATCAGGGGAAAACCACAAAATGCTTTATCTTATATGTCTTGAAGAATTACGTTCATTGGAAGTACCAACTTCCTTTGTTTTTCAGCTGCAACTGGAAGGAGGCTCCAACCCCCTAGTTTCTCAGGATACAACCTGAGAGAAGCTCCAACTCCCCAATTCTTTGGCTACAACCAGAAGGAGGCTATAACCCCCTATGTTCTCCGGCTACAATCGGAAGGTGGCTACAACCACTTGTCCTTGCACCTTCCAACCACCTTGAAGTAGAAGTAGAATGATGGAACCACTGTCACACTATCACTATGAGATGTACCACTGTAAACATGTATCAATAAAACTGAACCATGCATCAACCTGTACCTCAACCTGTAATCAACCTGTAACATAAACACGTGCATCAACTCTGCACCAACCTGTACCAAACAATATGTAATCAACCTGTACCCTAAACAAGTGCAACCAACCATGTACCAAGTATGTACCAATCATGTGTCAAGTACTCATCAACTATGACTCATCAATATGTACCAACATCATCAACTATACACCTCATGTATGTGCAACCTCATCAACTACTTGTCTCAACCATGTACCCAACTTGTACCTCAACCAAAATCCCTCATCAATTTCATCATCCAAATATGTTTTGTAACTCTGTAATAGACCTGGTGTATATGATCACATACCTGCAAACCTTCCTTAACTTTAACAACAAGATACTATCATTTTCATCAAACGTTTCTTTAGTCTCACAAGACTAGTTTTGGATTAGTCAACAACCCTAACTTGAAATAATCATAACTTTTTACCTGTAATGAATAAATATTTGAAACTCATACACAATTTTATTTAGTGTGTTTTATGCAATTCCTCCAGGTGTCACTACTTGGAACCTCTTAGAAAAGGATTTATGGCAAAAATGGCACACCTTGCTGAATTCTGTCTTATTCTAGAGAGCGACCTTGTAGAGCGTGCCCCACATGGAATATTTGTTGAATTGATATGAAAATATTACAAAGAATAATATAGAATTTAATCTAACCAACACATTTGGTATTACTAAATTTGTATCTGTTATGAATAATTTATTACGTTTTTACTCAAAACACTTGTTTTTGACTAGTTTCAGGACTAGCCACAAACCTTATTTTCCACAGAGTGTAACTCCAAAAATAAAATGACCCACAAGATGAATGTTTTGCCACATATACTTGGATATTTTTCCTGAATGGAATAGAAATTTCACAGTCTAAATAATTCTAGAATTTTTTTTATTGTGAAAATGGTGAGATGACCTGAAAAATACATACCTTAGAAAGCATCATCAAAATAATTTATTCTTCCTTGAATTCCGGCCTTCTTTTCTTCACTTTCCTCAGAAATTCGGCTTAGCTATCCTTTGGTTACCTTAGAACCCTATAGGTATTCAATATGATCAAGTGTATATTAAATGAGAGAGCCTTGCCTCTTATTTATACTCTCCTAGTAGCTTCCTTAAAAACATCTTCTAGGTCATTTTGCCCACTTTCCTTATTTTAGGGTTAACCCACTTCTAATTTCTCCATTAAATTTATTATTGAATTAATTTATTTTGTATTCACTTTGAATTATAGGACACTCATCACTTTACTTTATTATTTACCTTTTAAAATCTCTTAAACCACTTTGACTACTTTTACCTTTTGGATAAGTTTGTATACTTTAGAGATAAGCATGGCATGATGAAGAATGTCTCTCTCGTTGAGAGGGAATGTTGATGTTTGGAAAACATCGAGAAGCCATTCTCCCAAATAACATGGCATGTTTCTACTAATGTTTCATATGATGATAAATACTTTCCTAGTTAAGAGGGAGTGATCATATGACAACCAACTTGCATATGCTATGAATACCTCCCTAGTTAAAAGGGAGTGTTAAAATTGTAACTATGGTCGGTATTCATAATGTGAAAAGTAAAAAGTGAAAAGTTGTTTAGCATAAATATATATAATAAATAAGTAGTTATTTATTATCCAAGGGATGCATCCTTTCATGGATGGTCACCATATGTTCTATATATATGAAAAAATCATCATTGTAATAACATCATCGAAGATCGTATATCCTCTCATATTATCTCATATAGAAAATTTAACAGTTCTTACCTCATCTTAAAAAATTTGAACAAATATCCTCATATATATGTATTCATGTTCAAGACCTTGGTTATCTGTAAAGTAATTAAAGGTTGATACATGTTCAAGAGCTAAAACCTCATCTTCCCCATTAAATATAGGAAATAAATTTAGATAATTGTCTGGAAAATTATGCAGATTCCTAGGAAGATTCAAAGGGGCATATCTAGCAGCTGCTTTATTAAAAACCCTTGGTGGGGGTGGTGGAGGTGGTGGTTGTCGAGGGATATTTCCTTCCATTACTATAAGGTCGATTAACAACTATGAATTCTCAGGAGTAAGTGGGTTGAAAAACAATTTAAATTCTTCTTCTTCTTTAGGAACTTGAGGAAGAATCCTTGGAGAAATCACAAGGGGAAGTTTTGGAGAAATTATAGGAGAAGGAATGCAAGAGATGAAAAGAGAGTCCTTGAGGGAAAGTGTTATGTAATTTTCATGAAACAAATTCAACATGCAATTTATTAACATAAAGCCTTGTAACAACTATATAATAAAAATATAACTATATAAAATCAAATTATTATTAAAGTTTCAATAAACGTTTAATAATACTACTTTATTAACAAAACTTAACTCTAAAAATAATAAGATTATGATAAAAACTAAATCAAAACTAATATAAACAACACCTAAACCTTGCAAAGATAAAATAAATCAAACATTTATGATATTTTTAAAACTAAGCTAGCTCTAAGTTTTATTCAAATATTAACTACAAAGTATAAAAACCTTAAAACTTTAATAAAACCTAACTATCTTATAAATTCAAACTTTATTTATAAATGTTAACAAACATTTAAATTTTGTTACAACACAACTCATGAAGGCATTCAATGTCCTAGATGATGTGTTAGAGGAAATGAAAGAATTGGAAATACAAAAAAACAAGTTATTACTTGAGGAGGAGATGGAATGGAGGATGAAGAGCCGGGTGACTTGGGATAGTGAAGGTGAAAAAAACACTAAATTATTCCACAACTTTGTTGCACACTACAAACATAAGAATACTATATGGGATTTGATGGATGAGGAGGGTCGAAGAATAAATAAGTTCAATGAGTTGGTAGTTATGGGGGTGTGACACTTTAAAGGACTTTTCAAAGATCCCAATCGTGCCAATCTTGTGAAAATGATGGAAGTGATTAGAGCCTTTCCTAGATTTGTTAATCAACAAGATAATGTTTAGTTTCTCAGAGATATTTTATAGGAGGATTTGTTTATGGATTAATCCGTAAGTGCAGACACGAACCGATCTCCCTAGATCCACCTGGATGTAGAACAAAACATGACATAATACTACTCTTTCCCTAGATCTAGCTCATTGAGTGAACTAAGAGATAAAGGAACATGGACATACCTTATGAATGCTTTCCTAAGTCTCTGTTGTTCCAAGCTCTGCTTCGATGCTCTTGCTCCGTCCAGATCATGACAGAACAAACCAATCAAAGTAAAGACAGATTAATATATTCAAATAGCTAGTCTATACATGTGATCAAGGAATAATGTAATAAAGTGACATCATCTTTATGGGAAAGGGACATATTACTGTATTAATTAATTGAAAGAGAAAACTTACAACCTGAGCCTTGATGTC
>ML798152.1:195217-222581 GCA_009831015.1 Picea engelmannii
TAGGATAGAGGAAATGTCTAGGGTAATCCAACAGCTCACCAACAAGGTTTTCAAAATGGAATTAGAGAGACCTAGAAGGGACAATTTTCCCAGAAAGGATTTTCGGAGAAACCCTGAGCCACAAGGACCGCATAGACCTGTAAGAAATGAAGATCAGAAAGTCCAAGCCCCTTTCAAAACCGAAGATTATATTGGAGAAGAGGACTTTGACGAATTTGAACAGTTAGATGAAGATATCGATTGTTTCGGTGACGATGACAGATATCCCTATGTATCTAGACAAGAGTATGAGGCTTCGTTAATAGAAAAGCATTGTTTGGAAGCTGAAAGAAAGGAAGTTGAGAAAAGATAAAATATTTTGACATATCATCTCAAAGAAATATCTGAGGACTTAAATCATCTTGAAGCAAAATTTGGTCAAGAAGAGAGAAAACGTGAAAAGGAAATCATCTCCTTGAAGATCCAACTTGAATAAGCAAAGAGAATAGAAGAATTCATGACAACTTAGATGATGAAGAAACAAGAAGAGGTTGAGAAGCTTGGCAAATAAGTTGTCACATTGAGAGCCAAAATCGTCAAGCTCAACAAGAATGTTGAAGAGACGGAAACATCCAGATCATCAGTAAAGAATGTTGAAGAAAAGCACTCTAGGTTGCTAGAAAAGAAAAATGAAGAAAATAATAAGAGTTTGAAGAAGTACTCAAAGGAAGGAATCATGGTCATCCATAATCAAAGAAAAATGATAAATATACATCTTCAAGAAGACCCTCCACATTCAAGCCACAAAGAAGCTTCAATCAAAAGGAATGGATCAACAGAAAAGAAGATCATGATTAGATAAGGCAAGAATTCATAAGAACTACACTACAAAGGAGATCATTCACTCCCAGGTATGTAAATTTCTTTTATGGTCATTGTTTTTATTGTTCTAACTTTGGACATAAAGTTGCAGATTGCAGGGCTTATGAAGAAAAGTTCAAGCAAGAAATGCTTATGTGGCCCTACACAACATTGAATGCTACAAATGCCACAATTATGGTCACATAGCTTGTGATTGTAGAAGCATGATGGATATCATATATAAGAAAGTTTGGAAAAGAAAAAAAGAACAGGTAAAGGAAGATTAGATGAATGAAGGACACCTAGAAGTCATACTCTCAAGATTGGAAATAGTATGAGATGAAGAAAAATATACAAGGAAAAAAGAAGATGTCAAACATTTAAAGGTTTGGAGAAGAAATGGAAAACAAGAAAAACAAATGAATAAAGATTAGGTCCTAGAGATCGCAGGATTGGTAGTAGTACGAGAAAAAAAAGATGAACATGTGAATAAAGTGTCAATATTTCATGGAAACCTGCATAAGATACCTAGCTAAAGAAAATACAAACAAAGATTATCAAGAAAAAGGACGAGAGATTCAATACAGAAGAATAAGAAAATATATTCACACTAGTCCAATGAGATGATCAATGACCGAATAATACAATGAATGAGCGATACACACTCATATAGGAGATAACATTCCATAATTAAGAAAAATGAACAACCGATGAGATCTTCTTAGGAATGCATGCATGCATAATGGTGATGGTCTAAAATATAAAGTCTATAATAGAACTAGCTCCAGTTAACTCATAGTGAAATAGTGAGTCGAAAATATAAATATTTCCAACACCCCCCCTAAACATCACTATGGAGTAATAAAAAATGATTCCTGACAACTAGGCCATATTAGGTACTCATATACAATGCAACTAATGACACTGAAAAAAAATGAGGAAAGAGGGAAAACCACGTGGGAACAAAACCCCCCCTCAAAATACAATGCATCAAAAGAAGAAAAGGAAGTTGCTAGGCAACTGTGTTCTTCACTCCAATATGATCCCACAATGTCTGAAACTTCAGTACAATGAAGGTCTTGGTGAAGATGTCGACAATTTGTTCAGAGGAAGGAAAGAACTACAGATCAATGATCCTGCTATGTACTATATCTCTGATGAAATGCATGTGGACCTCAATCTGTTTGGTTTGTTGTCACTGTACTAGATCTTTGCAAAATCTTAGTGTACTTTGATTTTAACACCATATGACAGTTGGACAGTGAAACTAGATACCAAGATTGGTAAGGAAGTGTTGAAGCCAAAGTACCTGAATGATACAATCGACTACTCCTATGTACTCAACCTCTGCGGAAGATAAATCAATGGCTAATTTCTTCTTGCTTGACCATAAAATAGGGCCTGACCCCAAACTAGAGTGTACTCGAAAGTGGACTTGTGATATGTGCCATCTCCAACCCAATCTAAATCTATGAAGCCTATGAGATCCAATGCACAACCAAATGCATAGTGAATCCCATAAATCATGGTGCCCTGAACATATCTAAGGATGCGTTTGGCAACCTTCCACTGCAGATCATTGGGTTCCTACATGTGTCTGGAAACTGATCCTACTGCATATGAGGTATCCAGACAGGTGTGGGTGTGTTACACATTATTTTTGTCACCCTAGTGATGTTTCTACAAGCATGTGTTCAGGTTCCCAAAAGGATATTTCTCAGGAGAAAAGTGACTGACTTCCTCCTCTACAAAACTTGTTTTTAGAAGGATGTCGCAGGCTAGACATAAGACAAAGTGTAGAAATTCTTGATTTCCACAGGCTGTCCTAAACTTGGCTTGCGGATTTTTCGTAGGCTACTCTATAGACAGGGTGCGGCGATGTTTGAAGACTAAAGAAAGGACGAAGTTCACGAAGGTTTTGGAAGGGAATTTTCTAGAATATGAGGTGGCATCCATATGGTTGGGATCCTACTGGCTTCTTTGATTTGGTGGGATCATCCTAATATCTTTAACCATCTCTACTTCTCCTATATAATGATGGATTTCTCATGGAAAAGGTTAAGCAAGTAAGAAAGAGAAAACAATATCAAGTAAGGAATTTATGAAGGAATAGGCTGAGAATTGTCTGAGGAACTCTATTTCAATTGATGTTTGAGGTATGCATTTGACCATCAAAGTATTGTGGATCATCTTCATACAAGTTTGGAGAAAGTGTGTGTGTTCAAGAGAAGTCCAAACTTGCACAAGCCTTCTATCGAGTCGACCATCTGCAGTTATCAAATTCTTACCATGTCGGCCTTCTCTATGTCAGTTTCAAATCATCTTCACACTTTGATCTACTTTAAATATGTTACTTATTTCATGTCATTGATGGGGGATGCATTAAGGCCCTCCTGTGACGAGTCTTTTCCTGTCGACTTCAACTCATTATTCAGGAATAAGACTTAGAAATCAATTATTACCTTAGAACCTGCATGCCTCAATGGCTGACATGTTTCTTCGCTTTCGACAATGGATTCACATCATTGGTCCCTAATCGATAGATTCCATCGAGTGTTCAACTTCAGCTCATTTATTCACATTTGATGGATTGTACTGAGGTACCTTGGGAGTCATTGACATCAATGGTGATTTCCCTCACACTTGTTAATGGTTTTCATCAATGACCGGTAACCAAGTGGTTTCTACCATGTTCGACTCTAGCACCTATAATCACATGGTTAGATTCATACTTACAAACGATGATATTGAAGACCCTAGACCTCACTGTTTTGATCCAGGTTGTGACAGAGTATTTATGATTTGTATTGACACATAGATACACTTTGTATGTCTCATGGCTATGTCCGATTTTGCGTTTTCTAGAGCATATATCCACAGTGTATTCCTGGTGGCTATGTAGAATCTTAATGACATGGATCCACGATGTATGATTGGTGGCCATGTCTGACATTTATGATTTAAATCACTTGTAGTCTGAGCATGGGAATGCCTACCTCAGACATGGTATAATATTGAACAGATGCTTGGTTGTTTGCAGGTTCCCGATTGGTGCGCTCCTTGTTCCTAACACACACACACACACATTTTACAAAGTATTTTGGCTATCATGAGTTCCAGCCTCATACTTTGGGGGGAATTATATTACACATTATTTTGGTCACCTTGGTGATGTTTCTACAAGCATGTGTTCAGGCTCCCTAAAGGATCTTTCTCAGGAGAAAAGTGACTGATTTCCTCCTCTACAAAAATTGTTTTTAGAAGGACGTCACAGGCTAGACATAAGACACAGTGAGGAAATTCCTGATTTCCCCAGGCTGTCCTAAACTTGGCTTGTGAAGTTTCCGTAGGCTACTCTATAGACAGGGTGCGCTGGTGTTTGAAGACTAAGGAAAGGGTGAAGTTCACGAATGTTTTAGAAGGGAATCTTCTATAATATGAGGTGGCATCTGTATGGTTGGGATTCTACTGGCTTATCTGATTTGGTGGGATAATCTTAATCTCTTTAACCATCTCTCCTTCTCCTATATAATGATGGATTTCTCATGGAAAAGGTTAAGCAAGTAAGCAAGAGAAAGAAAGATCAAGTAAGGAATTTATGAAGGAATAGGCTGAGAATTGTGTGAGGAACTCTATTTCGATTGATGTTTGAGGTCTCCATTTGACCATCAAACTATTGTGGATCATCTTCATACAAGTTTGTAGCAAGTGTGTGTTGGAGCAAAGGGCCACCGAAAGGGAACCTTGCGATATCAAGGCTGTTTGGTTGTATCTTCCACTTTTACTTAATATAATACAGTGGCATGTTTCTTTCCCATAAAATCATTCTCATTTTATTACATGTCTCCTTGATCACATGTGTGAGTTTTCATTGAATATACTATTGTTTCTTTCACTTTGGTTGGTTTGTGTTTCATTGCAGATCCAATATCAAAAGAGCACCAGAGTGGAGTAGGGACAACAAAGATATAAGGAAGCGGTATTCAAAGGTATGTCATTCATCTCTTGTTTGATAGTAAACTCAATGATGAAAGCTTAGGGAAAGGGTCATGTCCTCTCTTGTTTTGTTCTAGATCCAGGTGGATCTAGGGAGATCAGTTTATGGCCGCATTCACCGATTTATCCAATAACAGGGTGAGATACATAAGACTCCCCACCAATTATCGATACAAAGTGTTTTCCACTAATGGTATATCCCCTCCATCCTCAAGTATGATCATATATAAGAAGGGTGTAGGTGCAGACTTACAATCTGTCATGTGGAATCTATCCATAAGATCCATGGCATACTTATCTTGAGAAATTTTGATTCTAGAAGAATCTTGAATAATCTCAAGACCAAGAAAGAAGTGTAGTAGACCCATGCTCGTCATAGAGAACCTGTCATGCAAATATATTTGAACACAACAATGGTTTAAGGAGAGGTACCAATGATCAAAATATCATCAACATAGAGTACTAAAATAATCAAAGATTCAATAGTCCTCAACATGTAAACATTGCAATACGATTTACATCGAACAAAATCATGTGAAAGAAAATAAGAATCCAACTTTTCATACCATGATCTAGGTGCCTGCTTGAGGCCATATAGTGACTTCTTCAGTCTACATACTAAAGATGAGTTTTGAATGAAACTCAGTGGATGTTCCATGTAGATCTCCTCTAAAATATCACCATGAAGAAAAACATTCATCACATCCATCTGGTGAACTTCCCATCCTTTTACTGCTGCAATGGCTAGAACCAAGTGAATAGAGTCCATATTTGCTATAGGAACAAAGGTCTCATCATAATCTATCCCATGAATCTGCTAAAATCCTTTTGCAACTAATCTCTCCTTGTACCTGCTCACCTTACGATCTGTTTCTCTCTTGGTCCTATAGACCCATTTGCATCTAACAAGTTTCCTTCCTGGTGGAAGTGAAACTAGATCCTAAGTATGATTCTTCAGTAGTGAGTCATATTACTCCTGCATGGATGCTTCCCACAATGGATTTCCCACAATATCACTCTAGATCTGTGGATCAAAATATTGAACCCTATAGAAATGCATGGGTATCGCTGGTTCAGAACATGAAAGTACATGAGAAGGCTCCTCATGCGGAGATCGATTCCTCCTTAAATCCAATGGATTCCCTTGATGAGATTGATTCCCTGCTTGAAGTGTGGACTGTGCCCACTTGGGCATCTGCTAAATCTCAAGCACCGACTCCTCATATGGCTATACTACATGATCAAATCCATGTATAGAATCATCTGAATCCGAGTCTGAATATGTAGCATCTGAGTGTATAGAATCATCATCTTTGATGTCTAGAACTGATGAAAGCATAACAGTATATGGATGTTGCATTGGTGGTGCATGCAAAGGACTCTCCTCAAATTGAAAACTACACTCAATGATGATCAAATATTAGAGGGATCAATCAACCTGTACCCCTTCACATCATCTGGGTATCCCACAAAGATGCAAGGTGTTTTCTATGGATCTAATGATTTCCTCTTTTCAGCAGGAATATGGGCCCATTCGCAAGATCCAAAGATGCAAAAGTGTGCGACATATGGTTTGCCACCTATCCAAGCCTCAAAGTTGTCATGTACTCAATGGATCTATGAGGAGACTTGTTTTTTATGTAAGTAATACAGTTAAGTGCCTCAGCCCAAATCTTGGAAGGAAGAGACCTCGCATGTAACATGCAACTAGTCATCTCCTTGAGAGATCTGTTCTTCCTTCTCAACAACTCCATTATGTTGTGGAGTGTATGGAAATACATGTTGGAACTTGATACCAGCCTCATGATAAAGATTCTGACCATATCTATTGATATACTCCCCTCCATTGTCAGTGTGAAGTATCTTGATATTCTTCCCAATATGTGTCTCTACTAGAGCTTTAAAGTCTTTGAGATGATAAAAAACTTCAGAATTTTACGTGAGAAAATAAACCCAAGTATAGCGTGAGTAATGATCAATAAATGTGAGCACATAGCTTGATTTATTGATGGATGGATGTGGATACAAACCCATGAGATCACTGTGAACAAGCTCCAAGGAAGATGATGTTCTCTTTGCCTTCCTCTTTTCAAACTTCTCTTCATGATGCTTGCCAAGAATGCATCCTTCACAAACCGCTTCAGAAAAGTGAATGTTCGGAAATCCTTTGACCATTCTTTTCTTGGAAAGTCGTTGCATGTACCTAAAGTTTAAATGGCCAAATATCTCATGCCATACTCTACTACTATCATCAACATGCGTTAGTAGTAAAGAGGAGTTATGGTCAACAAAATTAGTGAATTTATACAACCTTGATTTGTGATATACCTCACCAATTGCAATAATGGAATTGTCATGCATGTCAAGTACATAAAATAAATATGATGTAAATTCAACCTTTTTACCTGTTTGAGTGATCTGATAAAATGAGAGCAGATTTATAGAAAGCTTTGGAATATGTAAAACATTCTCAAAACTACCATTAGGGAGTTCCACTCTTCCCTCTCATGCTACTGCTTGTGGTGTATCATTCCCCATGATAATAGGGGGTATTGAGCATGAACTCAAAGAAGTAAATACTTTCTCTTTGGCTGCCATATGATGTGATGCACCATAATCTATAATCCATGAATCAAATGAGGAATTAATTGCAACAAGAGCATGATGGTTACCTTTCTTAGGAGCATTATCTTCTTCATTATTCTTCTTGGCTCCTTCAGGAATGAAGTTTCCAAGGTTATTATGATAAAGTACCTGAGCCATAAGATCGATTTGTTTCTTCATGCAAGTGGATTATTCATGATTTTGTTTATTGCAATACATGCATTGCTTTCCTTTCTTCTTCTTTTTCTATTTGGAATTTGAAGAGTCTTTGGAACTTGAAGAATCCTTGAAGGGTTTGGAATATACCTTCTTTTATTTTTGTTTCTCCTTTCCTTTCTGTGAAGATGTTTTATTGGATGACCCTTTTCCATCTTGCATGGTGAGTGCATGTGCTTTGGGTTCCTTAATTAGACCCATCTGGATGAGTTTTTCCTGCTCATGTGTGAGATAATCAACAAACTCTTCCATGGTAGGAATCTTTCACTTTGATCCCAAGAGATATCTACCAGAATGGAAAGTGGAGACATAGACAACATATTTTGGTCCTAGCTTGGCCAAGATTGTTAGAATAAGTTGGTCCACTTGTTCAGACTTATTAATACCATAATATTCTGAGCTCAATATCAAATATTTAAACTTGGTAAAGAAATCTTGTATATTATCAAAACTTTTAGGATCCAAGGTATTCAACTCTACCTCAAGCATATGACCTCTCATCTCATCCTTCTTTCCAAAGAGATCTTCCAAGGTGGTCTAGATCTCATTTTGAGTCTTTCATGCAACAAAATGAAACCATAAATTAGTTGAAATTAATTCAAGAAGAATTCTTGTGGCCTCATCCTTATGGTTCTCCCATCTGGTCTTCTCAATCACTGATGAAGGTTTTGTTTCTGTCGCCATCGTCAAATTGTACAATAATTTCCTTTTGAGTTGGAATTTAGCCTTCGTATTCCATTCAAAATAATTTTATGGTATGAGAATTATCACCAAATTTTAATGAAGAATTGGTGTCGTATCCATCCCTCTTATTGGTTCTGAAAAACCCAGAAAACGTTTCCTGAGAAATCACTGAAAAACCACTTTTTCAAGAGTGTCTCACTGTCCCAATGGGAAGCCTGAGACATTGTCACGTCCTGTGTGAAGGATATAGTTAGGTACCTAGGATATTTTATCACCCCTATGTAAGGTTAGACTGCAACACTTTCAAAAACTGTGAAAACATGGCTATGACACTATCTCGAAATTTCCAATTTTATAAGTATGCCTATGACTGTTGCAACTTTCGACAAAGAGAGGATGCGACACTTTCAAATGCATGGATTACTCTCTAAAAAAATTTGATTTCCCTCTTCTATGGATTGTATGGTTTTATCCAAGTAGCTCGGCTCTAATACCATGTCAATGTTTCATAGAAACTTACACAAGAGACCTAGCTAAAGAAAATACAAACAAAGCTTATCAAGAAAAGGATGAGAGATTCAATATGTAAGAATGAGAAAATACATTCACACTACTCCAATGAGCTAATCAATGATCGAATAATACAATGAATGATAAATACACACTCATATAATACCAGGGATGATTTTAAGGATGTAAATTTATTTTAAAATGTAGAAACCTTGGTGAATCTTACTAATCCTTCATATGCCAACTATAAATGTTTGGTGATATTTTTGTAAAAATATTCAAATTTCTATGGATTTTATATAATTTGTATAAAATTTTGGCGATTTTTAAGGTAAAACAATTTTATCCTATAGAATTTGGGAGAATAATTTTTAGAATAGTGAATCTTGCTTTGGGAAAAACCATGGAAAATTATCCCATGAACGAAATTTAGCCCCTAAAATCATCCATGTATAAGACACAACATTCCATAATTAAGAAAAGTGAACAACTAGTGAGATATTCTTAGGAATGTATGCATGCATAATAGTGATGGTCTAAAATAGAACTAGCCACTCATATAACCAAATCAAAGATCAACACACTGATGTTTTCACGTGGTAAAACCCCTATGGGGAAACATCCACGACCCCAACCAATGTGGCCACTTGGAGCAGTTTATTAATGCAAAAGTAAAAGATTATAGAGAGATTTTACAAGAGAGTTTCTCACAATCGATCGTCGACAAATGACCCTCCATGCTCTTTAAATAGATATCATGGACCAATCGGGTGTTAATCCATGGATCAATGGCCGTTAATATCGAGGAGAGTATGAACCGTCAGATCACTCTATGTAGGGAACATATCGTGACCGTCAGAAGTCCCAACTACAAATGCATACTAATGCATACTAAATAAACACACTAATAAACACACTTTTTCCTAACGACACATTAGACCAAGTAGTTCTTAACTAACTCCTAAGTGTCTAAATATCCTAACATCACCCCTTAATAACAACTTGGGATAGGATTGAAGGATTTACAATGTTGACATAATATGAGAAGGAAGGAGGCATTAGAGCCTATCCCCCCTTAATGAAAACTTCCTGAAATCCTAACATAGATTGAAGTTTGGAAAACTTCGCTTCTGTAAGAGACTTTGTGAAAATGTCCACAACTTGATCTTCTGTAGGACAAACTAACACTTCAATAACTTGATAATGAATGATATTTCTGATGAAGTGCATGTGTAGCTCAATGTGATTGCTGCACTGATGTTGAACTGGGTCTTTGGCAAGCTTTATGGCACTCTGACTGTCACACCAAATGCTGGTCGGATGCTGCTGCTCGAATCCAAACTCTGAAAGGATCTGTCGAAGCCACAAGGCTTCTTGACTTGCATTTACCGCTGCTCGGTACTCTTCTTCTGTTGAAGAAAGTGCAATAGCTTGTTGTTTCTTACAGGCCCGAGTGACAGGTCTTGAACCAAGGAAGAAAACTTATCAGATGTAAATGGGTCTACAAAACTAAGTATGCATCAGATGGAAGTGTTGAAAGACACAAGGCTCGATTAGTTGCCAAAGGATTTTTCCAAGTCGAAGGAATTGACTGTAACGAAACTTTTTCCCCTGTAGCCAAAATGAATTCCATCCACCTTGTTCTTTCCCTTGCTACCTCACATAAATGGGAGTTCCATCATATGGATGTTAAATATGTCTTCTTTCATGGAGATTTGCAAGAAGAAATCTACATGGAACAACCTCCTTGCTATGTCCATAATGACTCTAGCCTTGTATGTCTCCTTAAGAGATCTCTTTATGGTCTTAAGCAAGCTCCCCAATCTTGGTATGCCAAAATGGACAACTTTATTATTGACACTCGATTCTCTAGATGTCATTCTGATCCTAATGTCTATACCAAGAAAGTAGGAAGCAATCTCATAATCCTTGTCCTTTATGTTGATGACGTTGTCCTTACCGATAATGACTCAAAAATTTTAAACCATGTGAAAATCAGCCTTAAGAAGAAATTTGAAATGATAGACTTAGGATTTTTGCACTATTTCCTTGGCCTCCAAGTTTTGCAAACCAATGAAGGAATTTTTCTTTCCCATTCTAAGTATGCTTGTGACCTTCTTAGTCGCTTTCACATGATTGATTGTAAACCAACCGCTTCTCCCTTCCATTCTGGAGTCGAGCTTACTTCCACCTGTACTTCTCTTGAAGTTGATGACACCCTGTACTGCCAGTTAGTTGGTAGGTTCTTATACTTGAATCATAAATGTCCTGATATTTCCTTTGTTGTTGGTCTTGTTGCCCGGTATATGAAAACACCCCATGAAAGCCATTGGAAAGAAACTAAAAGGATACTTCGCTATGTCCATGATACAGTTCAGTTCGAGATACATTACAGTTCAGGGGGGTATCCTTTATTTGTTGGTTTCACTGCTTCAGATTGGGTCGATGACCTTGATGATTAGAAGTCTACTGCAGGTTATGTTTTTAGCCTTGGTTTAGGACCTGTCACTTGGGCCTGTATGAAACAACAACCTATTGCACTTTCTTTAGCAGAAGCAAAGTATCGAGCAACAATAAATGCAAGTCAGAAATCCTTGTGGCTTCGACAAATCCTTTTAGAGTTTGGATTCGAGCAACAACATCCAACCAACCTTTGGTGTGACAATCAGAGTGCCATCAAGCTCGCCAAAGACCCAGTTCAAAATCAGTGCAACAAGCACATCGAAATACACATGCACTTAATTGGAAATCTCATTCATGATCAAGTTATTGAAGTGATGTTTTGTGCTACAGAAGATCAAGTTGCAGACATTTTCACAAAGTCTCTTACAGTAGCAATTTTTTCCAAAATTCGATCTATGTTAGGAGTTCAAGAAGTTATCATTAAGGGGGGATAGGCTCTAATGCCTCCTTCCTTCTCCTATTGTGTCAACATTGAAAATCCTTCAGTCCTATCCCAAGTTGTTCTTAAGGGGGGATGTTAAGATATTTAGACACTTAGGAGTTAGTTAAGAACTACTTGTTCTAATGTGTTGTTAGGAAAAAGTGTGTTTCTTTAGTATGCATTAGTATACATTTGTAGTTAGGACATCCAACGGTCACGATATGTTTCCGACATAGAGTGATATGATGATTCATACTCTCCTCGATCTTAACAGCCATTGATCCGTGGATTAACACCCGATTGGTCCATGATCTCTATTTAAAGAGCATGGAGGGTCATTTGCTAATGATCGATTATGATAAACTCTCTTGTAAAATCTCTATGTAATATTTTTCTTTTGCATTAATAAACTGATCCAAGTGGCCACTTTGGATGGGGCCGTGGATGTTTCCACGTAGGGGTTTTACCATGTGAAAACATTGGTGTGTTGATATTTGATCTGGTTATGTGAGTGGTTACTGAAGGTTCTCGTCCTCTATTGGAATACCTATGTTGTCGAACACAATTAACTAATAGTGGACTAGTGACTCGTAAATATAAATATTTCCAACATAAAGAACAAGTCCAAGAGATTGTAATTTTAGGAATTGTAGTGCAAGATCAATCCACAGGAAGAAAGGAATAAGTCAGAGTTTAGAGAGATGATGAGTCTAGAAACGAAGAGGAAGATTACTCTGCATCATAGCAGGTATTTTTTTGAGCCACCCATCTTGGAGACTCCCAGTGAATATGAATATTGGACATGGTGAGTCTATGCAGTAGCTACTATAGATCAAAGAACCATCCTTCAAGAAATTTGAAGTATTTGCAGAGGAAAATTCAAAGAAGTCAGATAGCAGAAGTACAAAATTACAGATTGATTAATTGAGAAGTAGTGTCCCTATGCAGATATCAGAGGAATATCATTGACACACTTTCCAGGTACATATATATTCATTATAGGTTCAAGGATGTATTACAGATCAGTGGACATATTTGATTTAGTTTGAGAAACATAATATGTGATGATCAGTTATAGTAAATAAGCCTTCACGATAGTGCAATGATAGATGGGTCAACATTGTGGACAGTTGAGTAGTAGGGCTATGGACATAAATGGATTTATGAGATCATTGGTAGCCCTAGATAGATCCATGACAAAGTATATTTGGAATCAGTGGAAACAGTGGAATCAATTGGAATTAGTTGGTCACAGAAAGAAACGCAGTAAAAGGTACAACATAATAGGGAAAGATAAATAATCAACAAAAACTAAACCATCAAAAGAAAATCATTGAATAGTATGATCAAATGAACATGGCAAGTGAATGATGAAACCAAGTAATGAATGTTTTTTATATATTTCAGAGAGTTACAAGAGGAAGCACCAATGGAAAATTAGAAAGCATTGGGAGAGAGGAAAGGAAACACTTACAATTAGCCCTACATTGATTTACACGACATCTTGTAGAGAAGTCAAGGGAAACAAAATCATTAGAGAAAGAGATCGAGAAAGGAATATTAGTAGAATACAGTTGGGGGGAGACATAATGATAGGGGGATTTATCCTTTTTCCCATAATGTCAAAAGAGAAGAGAAAGAAAAAAGGCATGAAAATAGAAATAAAGAAAAGATGCATGAAGACAGGGGGAGAAACACCAAGGAGAGAGACCCTTTTCCATTGATGTCAAAGGGAGAGAGTGAGAAACATTGATGAAGAGAATTAGGTCACAGGGGGAGCATGAGTGTTGGAGAATCAATGTTTCCATCAATGTTGGTGTTTCCATCAATACCAAAGGGGGATATTGTTGGACAATTGGTTGTCATTGATGTCAACCCTTGGAGAAGTCTGGAAGACCTAGAGATGTGGTTGATATTGAAGGTCAATTATTTTTCATTTATGGAGTGGTTGAGGTCAACAGATGTGTTGAGTTCATTTGATGAAGTCTACATGATGCCCCATATGTGTGGTTATAGGACTTGAATTTGGTTGAGGAATATGGACATAAAGGACAATGTAAATACATGTGAGACTCTCATATATGGATAGTTCTTGTTGTGCCATTTTTTATGATAGGTGGTATGCCACGTGGTTCCTCACGGTTAGGGAGATATGTCCTTGTGAAGTTAGAAGCCCTAAATAATGGTCAAGAATCCCCTACATTGGTTACAAGTCATTAATGAAAGGATAAAGTTGTCACAACAAGAAATTTATAGAATCCCTAAGAATAAAGAAATAGGTTACCCAAAAAAAGTATAAATACACATCATGAGACATTCATTTGACACACAATTACATTGAGTATCTATCTTATAAGAATGTTATGGTCTATTATTTGGCTTATTGGTAAATATGAGGACAAGAATGAAGTAGCAGAGAAAGTGCGAGGAAAGAGTGAAAGTTTCAGAGTTGTAGTGTGAAAGGGTTTTTCTGTAACGCTAATTCAGCAGGCCCTTGCGGGTCAGCTTGAGGGTGTCACACGAGGCACCCACGTAGGTTTCTTAAGTGAAATCACGCGAGGCCCTGTGTGATAGGGAGTCTTGGTCCTGTGAGGCTAAGGAAGTTTTTGGGGAAATTTTGGTATGAGGTTGCTAAAGGTTGTGGACGAGTTACATGTTAGTTTTATAGTACAATAGGTCAACTACAAGTCACATGTATGCTTATGTGATTATATCTTATTCTTGGTGATGGTATGGCACATTGTTGAGAGGAATGTATTGTTGACAAAAACAAGGGAACTTGTTGGCATAGGGGCAGACCCAGGGTTCAACGCTACAAAAACGCACCAACAAATCCCTAACTACCGACCCTTTTGGAAACACCTGTGAAGCAGATGAAGTCTCACCTGAGGTAGAGGTAGGGGTGGTTGCAAGACTCAGGTTTATTCAACCTTAGATGGGACACATATCTGTGATTATAATAATTAATAAATCACTTAGCACTGTCAGTTCGTCAGTATACAATCGATAATCACTTCTCTTATAAAATAAGGCTTCGCAACATTCACACTGATATGACGTACTTAAGCACTTAACATCAATAGATAGGTCAGATCTAGTGGATCAAGCACTAAGCACATTCATATGGATCATATCTAACATTCTTATACACTATTAGCACTAAGCATAAGTAGATCTATCTAATCATCTTAAAGCACTTAGCAAAAGAAGATATAAACACACTAAGACAAACACAAAGCAAGACAACACAATGTTTACGTGGTTCACCCCCACCTTGGGGCTACGTCCACCAACTCTTCTTCTTTACTATCTTCAGTCAATCGGTTACAAGCACAGAGCCATAAAAACCTTACTCCGCACAAGACAAAATATTTGCGCAGCTCGCTAGATCCTTCTTTCTTACATTATAGCACAAAGCTTTCCACGATCTGTTACAACCACTTGCACTTATCTCTGAAAGTCTCTTACAGTTATGCACACAGTTCTTATAGACTCTACTTTCACTTAGCATACATTCACATCACATAGATGAACTATTCAACTACTTCTTACATTGCCTATCCTTCTATTTATATATACAAAATAGGCCTAACCATGGGTAAACCCATGGGCTGACATCCCATTCCCGTTACATAATCCCAAAAACCCAAAAAGGATCCAAAAGGGGTCGAGTTCCCTTGATCTCCGCTTCGTTTTGCGCTCCTCCTTCAACATGCTATCTAAGTCCCAAAATAGGTCACTATGACCAAGAATCTCCCAAAAATTGGTAAAGGGCCAACATGCCCCCAACACTCACCTGTGACTTGCCCCGAGTCACTTTGATCTGAGCAGTTCCACTTTGAAGGCCTCGAGCTTGGCTCGAGCTGCTTTGACCTTTTGCTGTGAGACGACCTCTTGATCGATGAACTCCTGGATCACTGCATCATTTACGGGCCCTTCAGGTGCTATTCTCCTGTGATGACAACTTGTTCTAGATCCGCTCCTCAGCTTTCAACCTCTGTGAATAATTGGAACGCCTTATCTTGTACTGGTTGAAGCCGTTGAGTAACTTCCATCACTTTTCTTTGAATCATATGGATCTTCTACTGGGTGGGGTGTTTCTCCTGAGACCACTTCATTCTTTCCACGCCCGACAAGGCCTTCAGTTGCACCTGTAGTGTGTCTGCGTGCTGCTTTTCTTCCTTGAGCTACGACTCTAATGCCTGTAACTCTGGATTCTCAGTGAGGTTCTCATATGTTTGGGTGCTGCGGTTACTCATCTACTTGCACTCCAAGGTAAGCTATTTTAGTATGTTAATTGCGCTGCAAGCAGTTGCTTCCCTTTGGTCTCTTACATATTGAGGGGTCTCGGGCACAGTGCGGAGCTTCAAGTCTACTATGCGCTGCTGGAGATGCTAGATTACATCTTCAAGTTGTGCCACCTATTGTGGAACTCACTCTTCGGTATTTACTTCTATGACTCTCACAGAGTGAAGTTCTTTGTGAACCATTTCCTTTATTTTGAGTTTCTCTCTGAGAAACTGTTCCTTGATTTTCTACAGTTGTTCTTTTTCTTTGTCCCACTTCGCTTGGAGAGCAATATTTTCCCATTCTGCAGTACTACGTTGTTCTACAAGGTCTCCCTATACTTGTGCCAAAGCCTGGGTAGCTTGCGCTATTTCTTCCTGAGCTTGTCGAAGGCGAGCTTCTACTGTATTAGTGATGTAGTGGAGTTGAGCTAGCTCATCTCCTAGTATTGATGTTCCTACTGACAGAAGCACAGTGGAGACTGTGCGGCTGGATTGTAGTGCCTGCTACACTCCTTGGATATCATCCTTTATCTGATGGAACACCTCCTCCTTCTTAGCTTCTTGCTTCTCTGCTATCTCTAGTGAAGCATCATTCATGGATGCTATGATGAAATCAAAGTCATCTAAGGTGAGGATGGTCTGCATTTTGGTCATGGTTGCTTTCACTTTCTTCTGGGAGGAAGGTTTCGGCAGGGAAACCTTCCTTTTCTTCGAGGGATCCTCCTCATCTTTAGGCGGTGTATCCTCTCCTTTATTCTGTTCAACTTCTGCACCATCTATCTCTCCACCATCTCCTCATTGCTCTGCTGACATGGAAGTGGTCTTCATGGATGCCCTGTCTAAATCATGGACCTCTTCGATCTTCTTTATCTTGCTAGGTCTGGGTGTATCCGACGCAGTTTCTGGAATATCTAAATCGGATATCTCCGCAGGGTCTACTGGAATGAGGAGGTCTGCCGACCAGTCCTTGGTGATTTCTTCTAAGTCCTCCTCTTTCGACTTGTAGTAATACTAAAGTTGCTGCTTGTTCTCATTAGTGTGCACTTTAATATAAATGAAATGGAGGTCCTCACTGAATTTCATTAAAGGCCGAAACCTGTGGAGAGTATTTGGCATGATGCAAGGCTCAGACTGGATATATAACTTTGGCTGATTGTAATATGTGTGGAATATGACATTTGACTGCCATTGCTTGTTCATGTTACTGGAATACCATAGTGTGCTGAACTTTGTAGCTATAGGTTCAAAGGGATCAATGTCTAGGAAGGTCGCACCTTCTGGCATCTCCCATGTGATGAAAGCAATCAAGATTAGAAGCCAACTGAAGTGGAATTTGTATCCTTGATCTTGCGCTTCCCTGCAGTCTAGTTCCAACTGGTTCACAAGGTACTTCACCCAATTCATTTGTAGGCCCTTCGTGCACTTCCCTGCGAGGTCGACTATGAAACTAGTGACTTGGGTGGGTTGGTTCTTGCGGACTAACTTTCTCGCGATCAATTAACAGGCGAGATGCACTGCGCCACTTTGGATAGAATATACCTTGTAGCCTCGCATGCCTTTATCAACATCGCCATAGGTGTCTTTTATCCTTTGAGCTAAAGCATGATGCATGGTTTTTTTGGGGTAGAAATCCCATGGGTCAGGGCCTTGCATACTCAACCCTGTGATCCGATTGATCAATGTCAGATCCACTATGATACGATGGTTGAACCACAAGTATCCTCCATGATAACATGATAACAATATCTTGACGCATGCTTTCACTTCTTGGCATCTTCCGAAGTGAGGTATCTTCTTGACATTGAGTAGTGTGGACTGCGCGAGGTTATTGGTCCATGATTGAGGAATTATCTTTGAATTCTTTCCTTTTGTCCTGGTCAGGTACTTATGTGGGGAAAGCATGCTGTATACCTTCTGGTCGGCGAGGTTGAAGTCGCTAAACTTCAATGCTGCTATCTTTTCTTGATCTATGCAAACTGTGCATATCCCATTTAGGAGGTACGCAGTGACCAATTCGTATTGAAAGTCTCTGGGAAAACTGTCTCGATTTATTGTGCTGCTTAGAGGTGGTATATAGGCGGTAAAATGCTTGGAATCAACTTAGCATTCACGAGATCATCACTGTGATTGGTTCTCTTCTCATCTGCGGGTCGTGATGATCCAGATCGAGCAGTGGATAGAGAGGCCGACAGTCCTCTCATCGATGATGCTTATGGACCGGTAGACAATCCTCTCTCTGACACGACTCTTTCAGTCATCAAGTCGAGGAGTACTTCTATTACTGATTATTCAACTGCGGTGAGCTCATCGGACATACGCTCTCAGGATTAATAATATCGAGTTCACAATTAACTTAGATACTGCACTAAAATAAACAACAAGAGGGAAATGATCACTGTATACAATTCACTTGGTTCGCAGGCTTAAATTCTTGGTTAGAAAATAGTTTCTCCGTGCATTGCGCGATGGGATAAATAGGCAACTCGACAACGGTTCACTTATAACGGGTATGAAGCCTCATTAACTCTTGTTTTGTCCATTATGGCACGTTCCAATAGTCTCGTGTTGAGATATAATGCTTTCCGACCCATTCGGAGAAACATTTGAATGGATATATCGGTCCCAATGGCTATATTGCCTCTCCATGGCAAAGTGCCATGTGTCACTGTTCTGATATCCCGATGAAGCTCCCATTCTCCAAATTTTCTGTCTGCGAAGTTCCCTTTGGAACCTTCTGTAACTTTTCAAACTTAGCTCTCTTATTACTTATCTTTCTAGCCTTCTTCCTAGTGAGCTTCGTCTCGGTAGTCATTTTTCCATTTTGATTCTTATCGTCATTGGACATAGTCATTACGCGCTAGTGAGATTCATTCCTAGGACTCAGGGGTAACACCTCTTCTTTATCTGAGATAGGTACTTTAGTCTCCTATGAGTCTTCGAATATTCTTGCAGCTTCGACATCTAGATTTCTAGTGTTAAATAGCTTCGATATGTTCTCCTGTTCTTCAATCTAGTATGCGATCCTTCTAGTCATGAAATCTTTTAACTCTTGTTTCTTCTGCTCTAAAATGTATTCTTCTTATTTTTGTTTGGCTTGATCTCTTTCAATCCAAGGTTTCCCTAGTAACATGGTAAACGGGGCGTGGTCCTCAATAAATTGAATAATCTCAAAATCTTCTTCTGTCGGAGTTCCATTGACATTCATAGATATCTGAGCGAGCTTTCCACATAGGTTTACCAATTTTCCTCTGAATAACCCTATTCCTCCTAATGAAGGAATCATAGCAGGCCTTCATATAGTGATGCAGGAGCATCATAAGCAAGCCAACAAAGCAAGCGCAAAGGCAAAAGATAGCTAGAAATGTACCAGCGTACCTTTTTGAAAATATTTTTGAAGTTGAATAATAGAAGCATTAATGTAAAATCTGGGAGAATGTAATTGCATTTATGTTTTGGAGATTGGAAACAGATCATGAGTGTTTCTCTCATCTGTTGGATAAGGAGGCATTTAATTGAATTGAATGTAAAGTAGTTGTAGTTTTTAATTCTGATTAGATAGTTAGAGCTGTAAGAGGGAAAATGATAGAAAAGACACCCTCGTTTGTATCATGGTATCAGATTCTAAGCTATAAGAATAGGAGAGCGGAGGGAAAAAACACAGTAGTATTGTATGAGGTAGATAGTTGTTGCTACTGAGCCATGTACATAGACACTTGAGTTAATATATGAAATCTTTGACTCAATTGCATGGTGTTATCATACTTGTTGTTTACATCTGTTGACTCATATGTTTACAAAGGCTTTAATCTTCTATTATGCATTTTGTTTCAATGATGTGTGTATATTCATGATTTTATAATGAATGTATGAACTCTGAGAGAGCAGAAGTATGATTTTCAATTGTTTCTCTTCTTGAAACTCCTACAAAGAGTGAATTGGAGAGTCCGCATAGAGTGCGTTGATAGGGTTCTGAGGTTTATCTTAGAAAGATCAGAAGGAAGAACATTGTTCTTATACCCACTGAAGTGCTAGTGAGGCATAGAGCCATGCAAGGAGTGCACAGGCTGAAGGAGGAATCAAAATTCTTCAATCCCACAGAGTGGTTGGGGAATCTCTGTTGCGAGGAGTGCACATAATTAACATCGTGGATAACTGGAGGTTATTGCTAAGCCATGCCAAGTATGCATGCAAGGATTCTTTGAATCTGGAAGCCAACAAATAAACTTGAGCTCAGAAGGGATAGAGTCTTTGAAGTATTCAAAGGGAGATGAGGGTAGAAGTCACCTGCACACAGAAAGTTCATAAGGGTTGACGCTGGAGTCCTTGGTGAAGGAGAAGTAGGAGTCTGAACGGACGAAGGAGCATTCCTAGGTGGAAGCACCGAAATACCATAGGCCATCGGATTCAGCTAACTAGCGAGGAGGATAAGTCTGAAGAGTTTTCGACGTGTGAAAGTCCAGGGGGGTTCGTGACCATTGGATTTAGATCAACGAGGACTATTGATCTCGAGAGGTAGTTTTTTCACTTCGACATTTGGAACAGGAGCATCGAGTGACTCAAATTTGGGCGATGGGAACTCCTAAAATGCGAAAAGTCAGGAAGCCATCAGGACAGTTAGATCCCGTGCCTCGAGGACCGTTGATTTTTTTGGTCAGGCGAATTTCTTGTTTTAGCCACAATGAATTACGAGAGGAGACTTCCCCAAAGTCCAGAAAGGAAAATCACTGATTCAAAGGAAGATATCTGGACTGTATAATCCAGGTGCATTGTGATCGTTGATTCCATTTTGTAAAATTGGGTTTCGGGAGTTGGAGTGTTGGGGCGTTTTATACCAATATCCCTGAAATCGCGAAGTGAGAAGCACTATTGTTTTGGGCCACGGTTACGTTGTGATCATGCAGACAAGGAGGTAGTTCTTGGTGCTAATTTCACACAGGGGCTAGTGTGAGTAAGGACCTGTGGTCGCATTTTAATAGAGGGTCTTGGCAGTGGACCTGAAGAATCATTTCGGTTCAGGGAAGAGTGAAAGATTCGAAGACCGGGAGGTCACTGGGCTCTGCAGAGGTGGGGTCTGTGTCATATAGCTTCCCAATTTCTCTCTATCATGATATTCACCTGTGTTTCCTCATCTAGAACATAGTCAATGTCGAAGTCTGCTATTCTTGCTTCAAGGCATTCCTTGTCTTTAAAGATCTATGATAATCTAACATGTCGATGGTCATTCAAGGTTTCTTTCATCTGTAGAAATACCTTCTCTGATTCTTTCTGGGGTTCTTCTATAGCCTTGGTTTCTGGATCTGCCTTAGGGTTTTCTTGTCTTATGTTCATACTTTCAAGCTTAACAATCATTCTAGGGAAATCCAACACCTCATGGTTCATAGCTTTGCAACAAAGACAACCAGGTCTTCTCCTAGGGCATGACTTAGCAAGATGTCCCAGTTTTCTGCAGCTATAACAGAGGGTTAATCCTGTCTTTCTTTTAAATGATCCCCAACTTCTCTTGTACTACGTGCTAGGATCATAGGAGCTAACCTACAATAATTTCTTTCTAGGATCCTGCATCCATTTGTTAGTCCAAACATTCTTTCTATGCATAGGTATAACATATCTTTCACTATTCTTATAATATCTACTCATATCAAATCCTCTTTCATCTATTAATACCCTAGTCTTCAAAGTAGGACAAACTCTATTAAACATACCTAGATCCATACTCTAGAAACAAAAAATTCCACTTATCTTACTTCTACAGAGCACAAAGCTTCCAGATCTAAATTTTTTAACTATTCTTACCTTTATCAGAGCACAGAGCTTACATATCTTACCTCTTTTAATAAAAAGTTCTCACTTTTTCCTTTCTTATAGCACAAAGCTTTCAGATCTTGCTTATTTTCTTAAGATCCGACCTCTTTTCTTCAGATCAAGCTTCTTTATTTTAGCACAGAGCTTTATAAGTCAAGTAGAATACTACGCACTAGGGCACAGATCTACACACAGGGCTTTCACAATTTCAGGATGAATCTTTGCACAAAGCTTCTTCTTTCTAAGTTCCCAGCAATCATAGTTTCAGGTCCCGACAATGGAACCATTTGTTGGCATAGGGGCAGACCTAGTGTTCAACGCTACAGTAATGCACCAATAAATCCATAACTACCGACCCTTTCGACAACACCTGTGAAGTAGATGAAGTCTCACCTGAGGTAGAGGCAAGGGTGGTTGCAAGACTTACGTGTCTGTAACCTTAGCTGGGACACAGATATGTGATTATGATACTTAATAAAGCACATAGCATCGTTAGTGCCTCAGTATACAATCGATAATCACTTCGCTTATAAAACAGGGCTTTGCAACATTCACACTGATGTGACGTACTTAAGAACTTAGAATCAATAGATAGGTCAGATATAGTGGATCAAGCACTAAGCACATTGATATGGATCAGATCTGACATTCTTATACACCATTAGCACTAAGCATAAGAAGATCTATATAATCATCTTAAAGCACTTAGAAAAAGAAGATATAAACACATTAAGACAAGCACAAAGCAAGACAACACATTGTTTATGTGGTTCACCCCCACCATGGGGCTATGTCCACCAACTCTTCTTGTTTATTATCTTTAGTCAATCTGTTACAAGCACAGAGCCATAAAACCCTTACTCCGCACAAGACAAAAGATCTGCGCAGCTCGCTAGAAACTTCTTCCTTGCGTTACAACATAAAGCTTTCCATGATCTATTACAACCACTTGCACTTAGCTCTTCAAGTCTCTTACAGTTATGCACAAAGTGATTACAGACTCTACTTTCACTTATCATACATTCACATCACATAGATGCACTATTCAACTACTTCTTACATTGCTTATCCTTCTATTTATATATACAAAATAGGCCTGAGCATGGGTAAACCCATGGGCTGACATCCTATTCCCGTTACATAATCCCAAAAACACAAAAGGATCCAAAAGTGGGCTGAGATCCCTTGATCTCCTCTTTGTCTTGCGCTCCTCCTTCAACAGGCTCTCGAAGTCCCAAAATAAGTCACTATGACCAAGAATCTCCCAAAACTTGGTCAAAGGACAACAACAATTATAAGTCTAGTTGGACCTTCTAGATAAGATAGAGGTTAGTGCATGAGTTAGATAATCCAAGCATATGAAATAAATAAGAAAATAAACTAAAAACAACTAAGGAAATAAAACTAGAATGCATAATAAACTTTGAACCAAAATCAATCAACCAAATGACCAAGATTATGCCACCAATGGATAACTATATTAGTTGGAAAAACATCGTAGATAAAGGAGGACTTATGGATCCTCTCTTCCTCCTTGGGAGGGCTCTTGAGTTCCCTATTGGATAGCTCTTCTTACAAATATAAACAAGAAAGAAAATGGTGAATAAATACAAGCCTATTCCCTCAAGAGGTGAGTTGAATGGCCTATTGGAATGTTGCTAGAATGCTCCAAGAAGAAAAGAGGATTCTTGAAGGAGGATTGAGGCAACATAACAATACTGTGAAATTATTAAATTCTTAGTGCACCCATGGCCTCCATTTATAACATGTCTTCAAGGAAATATTCAACTCATTCTTAGTGTGAACAAGGGGCCCCTTAGGGCACCCTTTCGTCCTTGACCAACCCCCCATTCGGATTCAGCTCAGATCTAATTGTCAAATCAAGTTGGGAGCTGGTCCATAAGTGGTTGAGGGGCTGAAAAGAACCATAAATGTGTCGTTCATGGAAGTGCATGAATTTTCTCGTAAATAGTCGCAGATTTCATGCACAATGAGTGGGTTTTCCTATATAATATCGCACATTTCACGCACATTGTGTGGGTTTGACTGAGAAATTCGTGCATTCCATGCATAGTGTGTGTGATTCCTTTGCTAAATTTGAGCACTTCTATTTTTGACCCAATTGTATAGTTTTTTCCTTTTGAAAATGCATTTTGGTGCTGCAGGTGAACTAATAGTTGTTTGACATTTCTGTATTTTTGTAACCATTTGCGTGCAATGTTGCGGACAAAATTTTAGTGATAACAGATGCCCCCTGATGTGTGAGGTTAGGAGCATATGTATAGCATAAATACATCAATGTTTCTTCTACTGAGAGTACCATTGTAATGAAGAGTGCTGATAAGAACTGCAAGAGAGATCCTGTTGGAGGGAGAGGGGAAACTATGGGACCCAAATCTGTCTCTAGGGAGAGAAAATAAAATATGTATACAAACGAGGTGGGCATGCCCCATGCTCATGTTCATGTAACTAAAAAATGTAAGACAATAACTGAAGTTGTATGCTTATGTAGATCACTGCAGTGCCCTCCAGAGCAGTTTGATAACAATAGATGACAAATCTGATGGTGAACATACTCTAAATAGAGGCAAGGACGCCTATAAGAAGTGTTGATGACTCATAGGCATTGATGTTCTAACTAATTTAGAGGTCATTGAATGGCATGAAAATAACATCAGTAGTCGAATAGTAAGACCCATTGTAACATGAGATTTTGTTGAATTCGAATGTTATGGGGGCAACGACATCAAAGAGAAATGATGGTTCTCTCTGTGCTATCCAAGACTCCTCATTGTAAAGGTAATCAGAGTCAATATATTATCGCCCTTCTGGAAATTATGTTGATGTCGACAGACAGGGAGACATGACTTCAAGAAGAAAAGGGATTCATGAAATATATGGAGATAAGATCAATAACTGATAGGGAACATGGACAGAGTCAAGAGGTGGTGAGACTCAAGACTTCCCTTGGTTGGGGGTATGTTTGAAGGATGATTGGCATCAACCGTAAAACTGTATCTAGTGTTAAGGGGACGACTAGACATGGGGTTAAATTGTGCCATAGGTGTGACAAATTGGAAAAACTCAGAGATCAGGGGTACATGTACTATGGGATACTCAGGGTTTATAGATGATATCAGATAGTGGATGTCCCAACCAAGGGAAACATGGGTTGCGCTGCCAAAAAATGAAGGTTGTCAAGGGTGACGACAAAAAGCTAAGTAGATGCTGGAAACAAAGGATTTTTACAATTACCAAATAAATAAAGAATAATTTTGGATGAGTGTACATATACATAAATGGGTACCCTAGTGCGAGGTGGCTTGGCCTATGAGGGTGCAAGTTGTGTGGAGGACTGGTGGAGGGTGGGGGCCCCATGGGTGGGTTTCTGTATGAGGTAAATGAATGGGGGGAAATTTGCAGATGGGAAAACTGATTGTGGATGAAATGGAGGGTTAATGATATTGCGCAGGTGCATTCAAAATAGAACCGAGATGAGATAACCTATGAGTCCATTGGGAAATCTAGAAAAATGATGAGAAGGAGTATGTGGATTATTCTCAGACATGTGTAAGACTATCCAGACTCCCATCCCTAGGGGGTGAAAGAAGTATGAGTGTCAAAGTCCCAAGGGGGAATATGAATGGGAAAATTCATGTGGGGGGAGAGTGCTACTGGGTGACAGTACCAATATGCGATGGAGGTGACTGTGCTGCAGAGCCAAATGTAGGGACCCTAAAGGTGGATTTCGGAGGGTGTGATTGGGAGATGAAATTGGTATTCAGAGGGAATGATTACATGCTAGTGTCGATCATATACTTGACAGGGTTGCAATGGTTGTGATGACCAAGTACCTGCACACATTAAAACTGAATACCTAACGTGAACAATATATGATGATAAATATCATATAACAATTATTTGATAATTTTGAACATGATCATGCATTCCTAGACGTGATGTGAGAAAAATACTCCCCCAGGGGGCGAGTGCAGATGGTGACCCGAGGAATTTGACTATGTAGATGGCGGGACCATGATCCCATGTCTAAAGATGTATCGGGAAACAAAGGCTCTGGGCACTTGTAACTGAGTGTGGAAGTTGGAAAAAAAAGGCCTATATATGGATGGTAGGCCCACAATGACACCTCATTTTCACTGAAACTATTGGTGATCTGGCGAGAGTGCCGTGAGATGTTTTGGAATATTACGAGATCTTGGGGATACCGATCAGGTGGGTGAATGACTTCTTGTGAGAGGAAAAGTGCTAGATGATGGAGCGTATTCCAAGGGCAATCAGGGGTAGTGAGTTCCTCTAGGATGTCTTTGACGTAGTGGAAAATGCGAGAATATAGGGGATCCAAGGAGGTAACAGGGGTGACTGTCACTGTGTGATTGTTTTCAAGTGGTGAGTATGTAGAGAGGGTATCAAAACTATGTTGCGATGGATCTCTTGTCATAAAACAAATGTCCAGACACTCTAGGGGGTAAATGTTGGATCATGTTGTCATTGATGCCAATGGTTTGATTGATTGATGTCATTGATTGATGATGTCAAAGGATTGATTGATTGATGATTGATGTAATATAATATGTATTTTCCTTGATGAGAATGCATAGATGATGATGGATCAATGAGTTGTCATTGATATGATGAAGATGGATCAATGAGTTGTCATTGATACATGATGAAAATGGATCAATGTGGTTTCATTGGTATATGATGCATTGTTGGAAAAATGTATAGATGACTCATTATTTTCCTATCATAATTGATAATGTGCACAAATGGATTAACTCCAAAGTGGTCCCCTTATGGTGAAATCCCTCACGGGAAGACGCTTTGTGGATTGAGTTATCCTAGAAGAATGGTTGGAGGACCCTTGGTATCATAATTTTCTTATCATGATTGATAAGGTGTACAAATGGATGAACTCCAAAGTGGTCCCCTTATGATGAAAGCCCTCACGGGAAGACGCTTTATGGATTGAGTTATCCTAGAAGAATGGTTGGAGGACCCATGCTTGTATGTGGAATAATGAGATGAAGATCAAGGAAATTGTTGGTAAAACTATCCTAGATGGATAGTGCTTGTCATGCCATTTCCAGTGGTATGTGGAATGTCACATAACTCCTCATGATTTGAGAGTTATGGCCTTATGAAGATGAAGGATCCCCACATGAAGGATTGAAGCCCCCAAGGTCAAAGAAGTCAAAGTGACCTAAAAGAAGAAATCATTATATAAATGATAAAGTAAAGTGACAAAGTCAAGGTGGATTATTTAAATAATAAAGAGAAGTGACAAAATCAAGAAATGATAAAATAATGTGACAAAATCAAGAAGGAATATTTAAATGATAAAGTATTGGAGAACCTTCTATTTATGGAAAGTGGTGAACCCTAAAAATAAGGAAAATAGGTTAAGTGACCTAGAAATGGGTTAAGTGACCTAAAAGAAGAAATCATTATTTAAATGATAAAGTAAGGTGACAAAGTCAAGGTGGATTATTTAAATAATAAAGAGAAGTGAAAAAATCAA
>ML798152.1:223690-235207 GCA_009831015.1 Picea engelmannii
TGTTCCTTGTGGAGATGATTTGTTGATGATATGTTGCTGATATGTATTCACATATAAATGATTATAAATGACAACAATGAGTAATGAGAAAATGTTGAATGTTAACTAAGGAGTTTTTGTGTAAGAGGGAAGTTTTGGGAAAAGATCCCCACAGTCATTCACCCCCCCTCTAAGTATGGTAGGTGTGTCCAACAGTAAATTGTGGTAGGGGGTAAGATTTCCTGGGGAAAATGAACCAGAGAATTGGGAGGATTTGGGGGAATATCCTCAAATAGAATATCCATGAACCATGGAGGGGTGGGAAGTGACTTAGGTTCGGGGGAGGTGATGTGAACAATATCCAGAGAAGGGATAGGGGGAGTCACTTCTATCACATGAGGTGAGGCGGTTGAATGATTTTGGATAAGGGTTATTTGACGACACTTGTATTCAATGATCAAAGGACACTGAATTGTGAAATGAGAGCAAGGGAATCTCATACGTTCATTGACTGTAGTGGTGACATAGCGAATGTCAGTGATATTCGAAGGGGACGTAGCAGGGCGTGGGTTGTTCTGGAAGTTTTGGCGTACAACAACTAATGTTTGCCGAAAGCGTGGTAGTGCTGGGCAATGATGGGTGTAATGGCCATATTCTGAACATATAGCACATGCATACTTGGTCCTCAACCCTTTACTACTGGAAGGGTTGGTGGTAGGGCTACTTGCAGTAGTGATGGGTGATGTGGGAGTTGGATTGGGGGGAATCAAATTCCTTAATTCAGGTAGTGATGGGCAATTGTTGGTTTGGTGGGCCTCTTTCTCACATAGCGCGCAAGGTGGTGGGATGCGGGGAGGAAGTGGAGCGGTGGGATCTTTCTTCTTTCTCCTGCCCCCAGCTGTAGCAGGGGGGTTAGTGAGTGGGATGGTAGTGAGTGGGGGGGGGTGGGGGTAAGGATAGGAACTGTCATGGGAAGTCCTTCCTGTGGTCGAGGGACCATCTATGGTGGGTGTAAATACCAAACTGGGATCGCTAACACCATATTAGGAAGTGTGAGTGTTGCGGCTACCTGAAAGGCTTCAATACCTGGTGGAGGGTAAAGGAAGGGAATCTGGGTGAGGGGTTGGGGGAATCTCTCCCAGGAAGGATTATTCTCCTGAGGGGATGTGGTCTCGTGGAATGTTGAGGTCGACGAGTGCACAGGAGGCTTTGGCTGGAGTGGTTCTGCGACTACTGAGACGTCAGGAATGATTGAAGCCTCCTGAGGAGGATTAACATCCTCTGTGTGAGTTTCGTTAGACGAGACGATGCATACTTGATTAGGGGGAAGGAGTGGTGGTGCTCCATGGTACGTACCTAACAAGGATGGATCTTTAAAAATCCCAGTACCCATCTCGACGAGTAGATATGCGTCTTTGTTGGTGTGAATGAGGGGAAGAATGTTATCGAGGTTGGCAGAGAGGTTAGGCTCATAATGAGAGACTTGGTCGATGGTCACAACCTTCCCGTTGTGGGGAACATGATTGTCCTAAAGACGGATGATGCCACTTCCTTCATAGCATACATGTAGCTACGTCCAAACAAGATATTGTAATCGAGTGGGGCGTCGATAACTTTGATATCAATGAGAATAGTTTTGCCCCCGAGTTCAATGGGGACATTTTGGAAGATCCCTTCAGGAGAGGATGGTCATCCGTCATAAGCTTGTAATGTGATGGCGGAGGGTATGAGTTCTGGGGAACCAAGTTTCTGCCATACTGTTTTGGACATGATGCATGTAGATGCACCTTCATCGATGATACACCGATGAACAGTGATGTTCCATATTTTTACTGGTATTTGAATAGCGACCAAGGCGGGAAGACGATTTTCGCTATTSTCAAGATCAAAGGTGATGAGTCGAGTATCTACAGGGTCGACTGCCCCTAAGGCGGAAAGGAAGAAGTTTCGTTGCGTTGGACAAGTCTGGAGGACTTCCAAAACTGACATGGCAGCCGGGGATTGTGCTAAGTCGTCTACCAAACTATAATTATGAGCTTCCCTAGCCTGTGGGTTGTGAACATTCCTGCGCAAGGGGATGCGAGGGATGCGTAATGGTGGTTCGGTGGAAGGGCGAGGGATTACCAACGGGGGTCCCATCGGTGTAGCGTTGGTTTCTGGAGAGGTAGGAGTAGACTTAGCTGGTGTCTGATACTGATGATTCCGTGTTTGCAGAAGGATCTCTTCCTCGCTGGTGAGGAGAATTGTACGCTCTGCTGGATTGTTACGGTTGTGGTATTGGCCCACCTAAGGTGGGGGGTGATGTGTATCCTGTTGTGTGTTTATCACACCTTGATGTGGAATAGGATTTTGCAGTACGGCGGGAGGGGGTTGCTGCACATATTGTTGTGGTGGGGCAGTTTGCGCAGGAGAAGGGGGAAGGCTACCTGAGTCCTTCAACCGTTTGAAATCGATGATCTGGGGGAAATGGTGAGTGTAATGACCAAACTCACCGCAAAGGGCACAAGGGAAAATGGTTTTAACATTATTCTGTCCTTGGCATTTGTTGTTATTGCCCCCTTGGGGGTTTTGGTTCCCTTGGTTCTGGTTTCCCCCAGTAGGTTGGTGCTGTGGGGGTTGATTCCCACCTTGACTAGGGTTGTTGTTATTCCTATTCCATCCTTTCTTCTTGGTATTGTTCGATGGATTGGTTGGGTTGGCTGTATTTAATTGTTCAAAATTCTGGTATTGTTGAGCAGCAAAAGGTTGAACAAAATTTACCCCCGCATGTGGATGTGGGGGAGCCATGGGTTGTGGAGGACCAGGAAATGGGAAGTATGGATTTTGTGGTGGTACCGATCCATAAGGTACATAGGAAGGCTTCATGCTTTCACTAGTACTATAAGCTGATGCTGAGGGAGTACCACTGTTTATGGGAATAGGTGGATGTATGGGAGGTGCCGGTGGTGGTCCACTGATTCGTGGAGTTATAACAACAGGGTATGCTGTTGATAAGGGGGTGGGGGGTAATAAGGAGTGCCCCCATATGCCGGTGGGTATTGAGGTGTTCCATACATCGGTGGTATTTGGGGTTGTGGACTATGGTGTGTGGTGGAACCTATTAGTCCATCTGCTGAGTGAGACATCCCAGGTTTGTCTTGGCCAAATGGTACAGGTTTTGGAAGATCAGGAAGTACTGTGTATAAGTACCCTGACTGTGCGTAAATGAGGTCGTACTATTGGGCCTTACTAATGGCTTCCTCTTTGGATTGAGGGAAGGTGGAAGTGACATCCTTTCCAAGGAGAGCGACAAGTGATCTAAGAAACCAATCGAGGCATTGTTGCTTGGTGGTTTCTGCTTTAGACAAACTACGTCGCCTATGCCACTCATGAATGTGGTCAGCGATGTGGGTGGCTGAGGTCTGTTTGAAGTTAGACAGTAGTTCTAGACCATTTTCATGGCGGATGGGTAATTGGAAGAAAGTCAGGAACGCTTTGGCCAATGACTCAAAGGTCGTATGGGACCCAGATTTTTCTTCGACATACCATTTGGCTGATGGGCCGGTAAGTGTGCGTTGAAATAATCCCAGTCTGATGGAATCATCCATAATGCTATTGGAAGAGCACCATAGATGAAAGGTCATAACATGGTTGGTGGGGTCATCCCCTGCCTTTCCTTCAAATTTTGGTATGTCTGAAGGAAGTTTTGTTGGCATTGCAGGCCATGTGGCGTCATGCAATATAGGATCATTGGTGAGCTTGGTGAGATCCGGTATGTTGAGAGAGGCCAAGTATGGAATCTGTAGTGGTGGGGGAGGCTTAGCTCCAGCCATATTGTGTTGTGAACCTGACCCCTGATGAGGACTAGGTGGGTTGGTGCTCTCTCTTTGAGAGGAAGTGGGTCCCCCGCTTCCGTGTAAAGGAGAGCGAGTGAGAGGATGACCTTGGGAGGATGACCCAAGTAATGTAGAACCAAGCAAAGCTGATCCTAAGATGGTAGCACTCATAGGAGTGTGTGAAGGAGGTACCGTTGAGCGGGTACGACAAGATACTGCCCCTAAGATAGGCGGGATATTGAGCAAGCGTCGTGAACGACGGGGGTTCTGTGGTTCCCCTATGATGTTAGACTAATTGTGTGAATGTGTGCAACAAGTGGTGAGAGAAATATAGAAACAAAAAGCCTCTGCGTTGAATGTTTTTCACAATATATATATATCCCAATCAAACAGTAATTAGATGTGCATCATACATAACATGATAAAGAAGCATATATATGGGTAAGTGGGTTTTGTCCGCGTGGGGGAATCAAAAGAAAGCAAATGCTCTTGTCCTAGAAGACATAACGTCCTTCCTCTCAAATAGCACTGGACCTTCCAATAGTTCTCAATAGTGGGGTCTGAATTCACCGGAAGAGAGACTAGTGAAGGATGAAACAACTGGTTATAATAAGGGGTAGAGGGGGCATATCCCGAAAGAGCTGGCGATATTTCCCAATAGCCACACAAAATCCAATCAAGGTGCAATTGCAGCCCACAACTGCCACCTGGGTAGATGTCCTAAAGTTGGTCACTAGGTACCTCGGTGAAAGTGTTGCATTTAGATTTTCGGCCTAAGAAATGGGTCACGGGCTGGATCCTGTCCAAGAGGTGGGTGCCTCAAGGGGGGACGCACAGAACAACCGGACCTCAGCCTTCGACCCTTCACGGGTATCTCCCTGCCTTATGGTGATTGGAACACTTGACTTGGAGGATTTTGGAGTTCCCTATTTGACAACCTCTATGTTTTATCAATGTGAGAACCAGATAACGGGGAGTTATTTGGATGCCTATCCCCGAAATCCTACCTGGACTAAAATTTTCTTTTGGCACCTCCAGTGGAGGAAAACTTAGTGAGTTTTTTAGAAAGATTTTAGATGATGTTGTTTTGTGAGGCTGGGGGTGAGAACCAACCTCATTGCCCACATTGCCACCTCATTTGTACCTGCTGCTACAGTGACTGGACGAGCAGATTCCAGAGGAGATTTTGAGATTCAGGGAGGACGAGGCATCCGATTGGTGTTTTGCGAGTGTTAGGTTAGTGGTTTGATCATCCTGCATAGAAATAGGTTTTCAATTTTTGGGCAGGGTGGGTACGGGGGGCCGTACAAGGGAAATTAGGGTTTTTTGGCTAGGGTGTGGGCCCACATGCGCGGGAGATTCGGTGGAAGGCGCGCATATGTGCGCGCCTGTCCATCGATTATATGCGCATGGGTGCGCGAGAGAGGAAAATTAAGGCACGCCCTAGGGGCGCGCCTGTGAGTTGAACAGGCGCGCACCAGTGCGCGCCTATGGGTTGGACAGGCGCGCACTTGTGCGCGCCTGTATGATGAACATGCGCGCTCAGAAGCGCGCCTGTGTAGTGAACAGGCGCGCATATATGCGCACCTTTATAGTGAACAGGAGCGCATATATGCGCGTCTGTATAGTGAACAGGCGCGCATGTGTGCGCGCCTGTGGGTGAAAAAACCACGCCCTTGAGGCAAGGTTTAAAGGTAAAAAATGAGTCTTTTTGATGCTGTTGATGGTTATCTGAGCTGATATAGGACTCTGTGTTGATTGCAGGTTACCAGCAGTGGCGATGGCTGTGCGGTGGCGAGAGCGTAACTGGGCCCGGTTGTGAGAGGCTGTGGACAATGTGGGGCCTGAGGTTGGGCTAGGTGTCGATGCGATGTTCGACAATGGATGGGTCGAGGCCAGGCATCTCCGTGTACAACCAGGCGAAGATATCCCTATATTCCTGGAAGAGGGCTTTATATGCGGCGATTTCCTGAGTAGTGCAAGCAGCCCCAATGATGGTTTCTTCGACGACGCCATTTTTAATGGAAATCTCGATTTTGATGGTGGGGGAAGCGTTGGCCATATTACCTTCTTCAAAAGCATCATGGGCAGGAATGGGATTGTTGAACCAATCGATAGGCCCGGATGGGATAAAATCTTTGGTTTCGACTGCATACACCAGGTTTTGATTAGGAGGCATGAGGGCTTCCTGTGGAAGGAAGAGTGCACGATGATGTAGTGCATCCCAGGGAGAGTCTGGGCGGTGTAGCTCTTCCAGTATTTCCTCGTCGTTTTGGAAATGCCGGGAATACAAGGGGTCGTGAGGAGTGATCTCAGTGCTAGTGTAATTGCCCCCTGCTGGAGAAGCAAGGGGAGTGGTGCGAGTAGATGGTGAGGGTTCACTCGACATGAACCATATATTGATGTACTGAAGAGTCCCCGTGGTGGTTGGGTGGAGAGTGTCCACAGGGGGATGTACAAGAGAGTTGGGGGGATTGCGGGGTAAATCCTCAAAGATGTTGTTTAAGAACCATGGAGGCATTGGGAGCGCCTCGAGTTCGGGGGAATGGATATGAAGATCCTCAAGTGATGGGGTTATGTCAAGTATCACCTCTATAGGTTGGTGAAGCAAGGCCAATTGATGTCGCCTGTATGCAAGGATCATAGGACACTGGTACGTAAAATGAGCTAGTGAATTGCAGAGAGAGCAAGGGCATCTCATACGTTCATTGACTGTAGTGCTGACATAGCAAATGTCAGTGATATTCGAAGGGGACATAGCAGGGCGTGGGTTGTTCTGGAAGTTTTGGCGTACAACAGCTAATGTTTGCCGAAAGCGTGGTAGTGCTGGGAAATGATGGGTGTAATGGACATTTTATGAACATATAGCACATGCATACTTGGTCCTCAACCCTTTACTACTGGAAGGGTTGGTGGTAGGGGTACTTGTAGTAGTGATGGGTGTTGTGGGAGTTGGATTCGGGGGAATCAAATTCCTTAATTCAGGTAGTGATGGGCAATTGTTGGTTTTGTGGCCCTCTTTCTCACATAACACGCAAGGTGGTGGGATGCGGGGAGGAAGTGGAGCGGTGGGCTCTTTCTTATTTCTCCTGCCCCCAGCTGTAGCAGGGGGGTTAGTGAGTGGGATGGTAGTGAGTGGGGGGTGGGGGTGGGGGTAAGGATAGGAACTGTCATGGGAATTCCTTCCTGTGGTCGAGGGACCATCTCTGGTGGGTGTAAATACCAAACTGGGATCGCTAACACCATATTAGGAAGTGTGAGTGTTGCGGCTACCTGAAAGGATTCAATACCTGGTGGAGGGTAAAAGAATGGAATCTGGGTGAGGGGTTGGGGGAATCTCTCCCAGGAAGGATTATTCTCCTGAGGGGATGTGGTCTCGTGGACTGTTGAGGTTGACGAGTGCGCAGGAGGCTCTGGCTGGAGTGGTTATGCGACTACTGAGACGTCAGGAATGATTGAAGCCTCCTGAGGAGGATTAACATCCTCTGTGTGAGTTTCGTTAGACAAGACGACACATACTTGATTAGGGGTAAGGAGTGGTGGTGCTCCATGGTACGTCCCTAACAAGGATGGATCTTTAAAAATCCCAGGACCCATCTCGACGAGTGGATATGCGTCTTTGTTGGTGTGAATGAGAGGAAGAATATTATCGAGGTTGGCAGAGGGGTTAGGCTCATAATGAGAGACTTGGTCGATGGTCACAACCTTCCTGTTGTGGGGGAACATGATTGTCCTAAAGACGGATGATGCCACTGCCTTCATAGAATACATGTAGCTATGTCCAAACAAGATATTGTAATCGAGTGGGGCGTCGATAACTTCGATATCAATGAGAATAGTTTTGCCCCCAAGTTCAACGGGCACATTTTGGAAGAGCCCTTCGGGAGATGATGGTCATCCGTTATAAGCTCGTAATGTGATGGCGAAGGGTATGAGTTCCGGGGAACCAAGTTTCTGCCATACTGTTTTGGACATGATGCATGTAGATGCACCTTCATCGATGATACACCGATGAACAATGATGTTCCATATTTTTACTGGTATTTGAATAGCGACCAAGGCGGGAAGATGAGGTTCGCTATTGTCAAGATAAAAGGTGATGAGTCGAGTATCTGCAGGGTCGACTGCCCCTAAGGTGAAAATTAAGGATTTCCGTTGCGTAGGACAAGTCTGGAGGACTTCCAAAACTGACATGGCAGCCGAGGATTGTGCTAAGTCGTCTACCAAACTATAATTATGAGCTGCCCTAGCCTGTGGGTTGTGAACATTCCTGTGCAAGGGGATGTGAGGGATGCGTAATGGTGGTTCGGCAGAAGGGCAAGGGATTACCAACGGGGGTCCCATCGGTGTAGGGTTGGTTTCTGGAGAGCTAGGAGTAGACTCAGCTGGTGTCTGATACTGACGATTCTGTGTTTGCAGAAGGATCTCTTCCTCGCTGGTGAGGAGAATTGTACGCTCTGCTGGATTGTTAGGGTTGTGGTATTGGCCCACCTGAGGTGGGGGGTAATGTGTATTCTGTTGGGTGTTTATCACACCTTGATGTGGAATAGGATTTTGCAGTACGGCGGGAGGGGGTTGCTGCACATATTGTTGTGGTGGGGCAGTTTGCGCAGGAGAAGGGGGAAGGCTACCTGAGTCCTTCAACCGTTTGAAATCGGCGATCTGGGGGCAATGGTGAGTGTAATGACCGAAGTCACCGCAAAGGGCACAAGGGAAAATGGTTTTAACATTATTCCTTCCTTGGCATTTGTTGTTATTGCCCCCTTAGGGGTTTTGGTTCCCTTGGTTCTGGTTGCCCCCAATAGGTTGGTGCTATGGGGGTTGATTCCCACCTTGACCACGGTTGTTGTTATTCCTATTCCATCCTTTCTTCTTGGTATTGTTCGATGGATTGGTTGGGTTGGCTGTATTTAATTGTTCAAAATTCTGGTATTGTTGAGCAGCAGAAGGTTGAACAAAATTTACCCCCGCATGTGGATGTGGGGGAGCCATGGGTTGTGGAGGACCAGGATATGGGAAGTATGGATTTTGTGGTGGTACGGATCCATAAGGTACATAGGAAGGCTGCGTGATTTCACTAGTACTATAAGCTGATGTTGAGGGAGTACCACTGTTTGTGGGAATAGGTGGATGTATGGGAGGTGCCGGTGGTGGTCCACTGATGGGTGGAGTTATAGAAACAGGGTATGGATGTTGATAAGGGGGTGGGGGGTAATAAGGAGTGCCCCCATATTCCGGCGGGTATTGAGGTGTTCCATACATCAGTGGTATTTGGGGTTGTGGACTATGGTGTGTGGTGGCACCTATTAGTCCGTCTGCTGAGTGAGACATCCTGGGTTTGTCTTGGCCAAATGGTACAGGTTTTGGAAGATCAGGAAGTACTGTGTATAAGTACCCCGACTGTGCGTAAATGAGGTCGTACTGTTGGGGTTTACTAATTTCTTCCTCTTCGGACTGAGGGAATGTGGAAGCGACATCCTTTCCAAGGAGAGCGACAAGTGATCTAAGAAACCAATCGAGGCATTGTTGCTTGGTGGTTTCTGCTTTACACAAACTACGTCGCCTACGCCACTCATGAATGTGGTCAGCGATGTGGGTGGCTGAGGTCTGTTTGAAGTTAGACAGTAGTTCTAGACCATTTTCATGGCGGATGGGTAATTGGAAGAAAGTCAGGAATGCTTTGGCCAATGACTCAAAGGTCGTATGGGACCCAGATTTTTCTTCGACATACCATTTGGCTGATGGGCCGGTAAGTGTGCGTTGAAATAATTGCAGTCTGATGGAATCATCCATAATGCTATTGGAAGAGCACCATAGATGAAAGGTCATAACATGGTTGGCGGGGTCATCCCTTGCCTTTCCTTCAAATTTTGGTATGTCTGAAGGAAGTTTTGTTGGCATTGCAGGCCATGTGGCGTCATGCAATATAGGATCATTGGTGAGCTTGGTGAGATCCGGTATGTTGAGAGAGGCCAAGTATGGCATCTGTAGTGGTGGGGGAGGGTTAGCTCTAGCCATATTGTGTTGTGAACCTGACCCCTGATGAGGACTAGGTGGGTTGGTGCTCCCTCTTTGAGAGGAAGTGGGTCCCCCGCTTCCGTGTAAAGGAGAGCGAGTGAGTGGATGACCTTGGGAGGATGACCCAAGTAATGTAGAACCAAGCAAACCTGATCCTAAGATGGTATCACTCACAGGAGTGTGTGAAGGAGGTACCGTTGAGCGGGTACGACCAGATACTCTCCCTAAGATAGGTGGGATATTGAGCAAGCGTCGTGAATGACAGGGGTTCTGTGGTTCCCCTATGATGTCAGACTAATTGTGTGAATGTGTGCAACAAGTGGTGAGAGAAATATAGAAACAAAAAGCCTTTGCGTTGAATGTTTTTCACAATATATATTTATCCCAATCAAACAGTAATCAGATGTGCATCATACATAACATGATAAAGAAACATATATATGGGTAAGTGGGTTTTGTCCGCGTGGGGGAATCAAAAGAAAGAAAATGCTCGTGTCCTAGAAGACGTAACATCCTTCCTCTCAAATAGCACTGGACCTTCCAATAGTTCTCAACAATGGGGTCTGAAGTCACCGGAAGAGAGACTAGTGAAGGATGAAACAACTGGTTATAATGAGGGGTAGAGGGGGCATATCCCGAAAGAGCCGGCGATATTTCCCAATAGCCACACAAAATCCAATCAAGGTGCAATTGCAGCCCACAACTACCACCTGGGTAGATGTCCTAAAGTTGGTCACTAGGTACCTCGGTCAAAGTGCGACATTTAGATTTTCGGCCTAAGAAATGGGTCACGAGCTGGATCCTGTGGAAGAGGTGGGTGCCTCAAGGGGGGACGCATAGAACAACCGGACCTCGGCCTTCGACCCTTCATGGGTATCTCCCTGCCTTATGGTGATTGGAACACTTGACTTGGAGGATTTTGGAGTTCCCTATTTGACAACCTCTATGTTTTATCAATGTGAGAACCAGATAACGGGGAGTTATTTGGATGCCTAACCCCGAAATCCTACCTAGACTAAAATTTTCTTTTGGCACCTCCTGTGGAGGAAAACTTAGTGAGTTTTTTAGAAAGATTTTAGATGATGTTGTTTTGTGAGGCTAGGGGTGAGAACCAACCTCGTTTGATTAAAAGTGGGAGTGGATAGTCCTGTCAAGAAAAGATGGGGTATTTTCGGAATCCCTTTGGAGGAAACTTACTTAGACCTCCACGTTTCGAGAAAAGGCTATGTGAGTGATGAGTGACTTTTGTGTGTGAGTGAAAGTGTACCAAGTTTTAGTTAATTAGATGTCGCCTTGCTGCATGTGGACTTCGCTTGGTCCTTACAAGAGTTTGATTACCTAATTAGCTAGATGTCATTGGTACAGCCTTGCAGAATTCAAAAGCCCTAGGAAACTAGCATGTGGACATGTGGGTCTGTTACTATCCTTTATCTCCCTATGTGTGAGTTAATCTAGAAAAAGCATGAAACTATCCTAGATTGAATATGTGGGCATGTGTGGGCCCGCTACAAACCTTTTAAACTCTCCTAGTTTTAGATCTAAGAAAGCAAAATTCCAACTATTATCCTACTTTTGTGACATGTGGGCATGTATGGGCCCGTTACAAATTTAGGATATGTTTGAAAAATGAAACTAAGAGGGGTCCCAAAAGGGCCTTTGTCCTCTCCTAAAGGTTTTGAAATTTTGTTAAGGGAGATGAGATTGT
>ML798152.1:277895-318807 GCA_009831015.1 Picea engelmannii
TTTCCATGGAACAGACAATGGGACATTTTTCTTCCTACACAAATCCAATAAGGTTATTACCCTCCTATGCAGAAATGCCTTCATATACCTCTTTGTTCCGGATTTCACATTGTAAAAAAGGGATGCTTGCTTCATTACATAAATTTTAAGAACTTTGTTATCAAAGGTTGACATATCCACAAACTATGCTAACTGGATCCATAGAATGAAAACGTCTTGTATGTTATTGCCATCTTCACCTCTAGATCAGAGATAGGTTCTAAAATTTATTTTGGGACTCTAAAGTGGACTGGCATCACTAAGATCTCTTCTTAAACATAAAACACCATGTCCATGACATAATGAAAAGACACAAGGAAAATAATGGTAATGCTCTTTATCATGTGAGACACAATGAAACATGTCACAAGACTTTCAAAGTTGCATATATCATGTCACAAGATTTTGGAAGTTGCATCATTAAGAGAAGATGAAATTATCATTAACTGTATAACAAAATTACATTCACAGATATATAAAATCCATAGAAATAGCCTTATGTATATTATCAACTATATAATGTACATCTAACTGTCTTATAAAATTATTACATGACATCATGAATTTCTTTTAGTCTTCTTTTTTCCTTTCCAGTGCTTAAGCAAATCATCAATGTCCATGTCTTCGTTTATTGGGTGCTCTTTACCATATGATGTTGTTTCATTCCTTTCAAGTCGAGTATGTATGGTCTCGTACCCATGACGTGGATGCTGCTGTGAAGGGCCATCACCTAAAAAAATAAAAAAAATTGAATTTATATGGCCAATTTTTAAATATCATTGAAGTAGTTCATTAATATTAAAAAAAAACTTTGCAATGTAATTATTTACCTAGTCCTCTAGTTGGCACCATTGGAATGGTTGCCGTCATGTTCACCTAATCTTCAGGTCGAGGATGATCATCTATGACATTCTCTACCATTGAAACGTCAAAATTTATAAGTACAAAATTTATAAGTACAAAATTATTAAGTATATGATCAATATATAGACATTTTACCGTCGTGGGCCTCATTCACAGGAACATCTTGGGGCTGCACCTCACTGGGATGGGGTTGCTGGGGAGCACCATGATCTTATAGCTGTGTTTCACTATCAACGCTCTGTTGTTCAGTACTAATGGTAGGGTTGATAGTGCTTCTCCCCTGATTAAAACAAAGTAAGACATTAAATTATGGACGATATCAAAAATTTACGTATTTTATAAGTAACGAAAGGTTATTGTGGACTGATTTTTATTTACCTTATCCAACAAATTGGATCTTGGAGTTTGCCCCATGCTTTTCCTACGATCAACCACAACTTTATAACCGTACTAGTAACCAAGTTGAAGGTCTTCCTCCATGGTTCCAGTTCTGAATTCGTCACCCTGCATTGCATAAGGGTATGGTTTTTTAATGTTTTTGGCTGCAATTACCTTAAAGTTGTAAGGTGATACAAATAATATTCTTAAAATGTTTGGGTACTTACGATTCATGACTGTAGCCTCAAGTAGCCGCCTGGGCCTAGCGTGTGTTGGCCATGTTTGGAAAACCTTGCTTTGGTTGCCTTCGAAGTGTTAGACAACCTATCATCAAAATTTTCAAGTATGTTATATATAACCACAATTTTATTTAGATCTAAAGAAAAATAAAGCTAGTATTGAATTCAAAAAATTGTAATTTACCTTGGTGTACCAGTTATTTGTTCTCCTGATTTTCTCAAAATCTTCTCTTTTGCATCATCAATGATCACCTTCCACTCTCTCTTTGGAATTGAGGGAGGACACTCATACTTAGGATTTCTTTCCAAGATTCGTCTATAAACATCCCGGGTATATTTTAAATATTTACCCACTGCAGATGTGACCGCTTTTGTATTGAACATGTCTACACCAAAGAGGCCTTCAATATAATCCGTAAGTTCCTTTTTGAGGTTGGAATTCTGGCAATTCCACCTCATGCGTAAGGTTTCCTCAAAAATAGAAAAGGCCTTTCTCTCTACGTGCCTATAAAAAAGGTCGTTTCCTACACACAAAAATATATGATCATTACTTTAAAATTAATAATCTAGACGATTTCTGTATGAGGACAACATTAAACGATTAAAATATGAATTAAAACTACCTGGGAGTCTTGATTGTTTTAATGGAATTCCATTATCGTCTACCAAAAATGTGCACGGAAGGGTCCTCATGCTTGTTAGATGTCTAGCTCCAGGAAATGCATCCATCTCAACCACATCACTATGATCCTCATCTCTGCCACCCTCTCTAGACTCTGATCGATGTGTGGATGCTTGGCGTGTCATGGCTCCTATGTAAATGAGGTGTGGAATATGGAGAAGTAAATAGTGCTCTAGCAGCTATATGACTGCCCACATTAGGACTTTGTAGCATCTTTGTAGCACCACTACTACCAACCCTGGGCTGAACAGGCTCCAAATATTCCTTTATAAAAAAGAAAATGTTTTTTTGTGAGATAATGTAAAAGTTAAAGAACAAAGTATCATAATTGAACATATGAGTGCATTAAATAAAAAAAAATTAACTTATGGTTATTACCTTATATGTGTTAAGTTGTGACATAAGGAGCTTGATCCTTTCTTTGATGTCCGAAGTTTGTTTTGGACGATCTAACAAGCTAAATAGTTCCTTGTTAGCTTTAATGATTTTTTTTTTAATGAGAGCATTGGATCAACACAAGAATAAAACCCCTCCTCATCGGTGGAATCACGATCCACATGACCTGCTGACTACATATAATTTCAGCAAAAAAATGCTATTTCAATAAAATTATATAAACAAATAATAAAAACAACGTAAAATGAAAGTGAAAATTGATAATCATTTACATGTTCTGTGGCTGGCCCTTTTCCACAATCATCCTACCACATTATAATATAATTATAACCCCCAAATATTTAAAAAATTGTTAATGATAACAAAAAAAAAATGTTAACGATAATATTTACAACAATGTTAAAGATAATAAAAAAATATAATGAAATAAGTAGAGGTTTCTTAAAGAGGTGTTGCATAAGAACCTGCACACTATTAGTCAATGTGTCTATTTGATTCAAATGGTAATCCACTAATAACTCTTCCTCGGGAGCTATCTGTTTTATTGCGCACAAGACTACTCGATTCTCTTCACGTCCCTCAAATATGCAATTCGGTTGTTTGTTTGTTGTCCCAGGTCATGTGCTATTTATAAACCCTGCGATATTGTCGAAATCTTTAGGCTTTCCATCAATATATATAGTCACTCCCTTATTTTTATCCTTGTTTATTAGTTGTATATAATTTGTGGTGAGTGCATATCTCCACATACTTCGCATGTACCAGACCAGTCGCATCCAATCATTATAATTGTACCAAGGTCCGACATAGTCCATCAATTCAGTTACTGTATTGTATTTTAAAATTATTCCATCCATGGAAAATAGTCCCAAGCCATGCAGGGAGGATGGTGCAATGCGATATGTCCTATTGTTGACAACGAAGTCAACATCTATAGGAGGTAGTTCCTTAGGTATCCATTTCTTCACTAGATGCTTATAACTGAGTGGAACATCTATGTCTCCTATGCTGTCATCATCATAAGAGCATGATCCTCCTTTGGTAAGAAAAAAATTCATGCGTCTACAAAATTTTATTCTGACTTTTTCACCTCTGGTCCTTGTTTTCTTATCATATCTACTAGATGCAGTCGCATTTGCGGCCTATATTTGTCTTAATCTTTCCTCATTCGATGAAGAAATATTTGATAGGTACATGTTTGGTTGTACCTTCAGTTGCATGTGCACGTGTTGTTAGTTAGTAGTCCATCATCATATTCACAGTTCTAAATAACATTTTTATATCAGATCCATAGGAATTGAGCAAATTTGTCATTTCAAATATTTCCAATGCAAGAACTTTCTTAGAAACACGGTACCTAGACTTAAGCCTAATGCATAATATTTTAGGTTTGGATGCCTTGGTGGGCCTGGGGTTCCATGGCTTAAGTTAGTTAGACACTTGACACTTGCTAGAAGCATATTGCATCAGATTTTTGCCTGCATGAGGAATACAACCACATCCACTCTCATGTTTCTCCATGGTAGGATGCATCAAGTCCACAAAGGTACAAGTATATGATAGTTGGATATGATGTGAAATAATGATTAAATTTCTAACAAGATCTGTCTCAGGAATCCTTAAACATGGTTGGCTCATTAAACACAAGGTCCAATTAAATTCCACCACATGGAAATGCAACATCAACATGAATGAACATGGAAGGACTAGTGGTGGCTCTAGAGTGTGCCACATGGGACCACTACACATTTTAAAATCCAAGTTAGAAGACACCCTTATCAAAAAAATTCCAAGTATTTTGGGGAATTGGACTCAAGCAAGATTTCACTAGGCTCTAATAATACTCCAGATCCATAGGAATTGAGAAGATTTGTCATTTCAAATATCTCCAATGCAATAAATTTCTTAGAAACATGGTACCTATACTTAATACTAATGCATATTATTTTAGGTTTGGATTCCTTGGTGGGCCTGGGGTTCCATGGCTTAAGTTCGTTAGACACTTGACACTTGGTAGAAGCATATTGCATCAGATTTTTGCCTGCATGAGGAATACAACCGCATCCACTCTCATGTTTCTCCATGGTAGGATGCATCAAGTCCACAAAGGTACGAGCCTATGATAGTTGTATATGATGTGGACTAATGATTAAATGTCTAACGAGATCTGTCTCGGGAATCCTTAAACATGGTTGGCTCATTAAACACAAGGTCCAATTAAATTCCACCACATGGAAATGCAACATCAACATGAATGAAATTGGAAGGACTAGTGGTGGCTCTAGAGTGTGCCACATGGAACCATTACACATTTTAAAAGCTAATTTAGAAGACACCCTTATAAAAAAAATTCCAAGTATTTTGGAGAATTGGACTCAAACAAGATTTCACTAGGCTCTAATAATACTTCAGATCCATAGGAATTGAGCAAATTTGTCATTTCAAATATCTCCAATGCAAGAAATTTCTTAGAAACATGGTACCTAGACTTAATCCTAATGCATAATATTTTAGGTTTGGATGCCTTGGTGGGCCTGGGGTTCCATGGCTTAATTTTGTTAGACACTTGACTCTTGCTAGAAGCATATTGCATCAGATTTTTGCCTGCATGAGGAATACAACCACATCCACTCTCATGTTTCTCCATGGTAGGATGCATCAAGTCCATAAAGGTATGATTCTATGATAGTTGGATATGAAGTGGACTAATGATTAAATGTCTAACGAGATCTGTCTCAGGAATCCTTAAACATGGTTGGCTCATTAAACACAAGGTCCAATTGAATTCCACCACATGGAAATGCAACATCAACATGAATGAACTTGGAAGGACTAGTGGTGGCTCTAGAGTGTGCCACATGGGACCACTATGAATTTTAAAAGATAAGTTCGAAGACACCCTTTTCAAAAAAATTCCAAGTATTTTGGAGAATTGGACTGAAACAAGATTTCACTAGGCTCTAATAATACTTCAGATCTATAGGAATTGATCAGATTTGTCATTTCAAATATCTCCAATGCAAGAATTTTCTTAGAAACATTGTACCTAGACTTAAGCCTAATGCATAATATTTTAGGTTTGGATGCCTTGGTGGGCTTGGGGTTCCATGGCTTAAGTTCGTTAGACACTTGACACTTGCTAGAAGCATATTGCATCAGATGTTTTCCTACATGAGGAATACAACCACATACACTCTCATGTTTCTCCATGGTAGGATGCATCAAGTCCACAAAGGTACAAGTCTATGATATTTAGATATGATGTGGACTAATGATTAAATGTCTAATGAGATCTGTCTCGGGAATCCTTAAACATGGTTGGCTCATTAAACACAAGGTCCAATTGAATTCCACCACATGGAAATGCAACATCAACATGAATGAACTTGGAAGGACTAGTGGTGACTCTAGAGTGTGCCACATGGGACCACTACACATTTTAAAAGCTAAGTTAGAAGACACCCTTATCAAAAAAATTCCAAGTATTTTGGAGAATTGGACTCAAACAAGATTTCACTAGGCTCTAATAATACTTCAGATCCACAGGAATTGAGCAGATTTGTCATTTCAAATATCTGCAATGCAAGAACTTTCTTAGAAACATGGTACCTAGACTTAAGCCTAATGCATAATATTTTAGGTTTGGATGCCTTGGTGGGCCTGGGGTTCCATATCTTAAGTTCGTTAGACACTTGACACTTGCTAGAAGCATATTGCATCAAATGTTTTCCTGCATGAGGAATACAACCACATCCACTCTCATGTTTCTCCATGGTAGGATGCATCAAGTCCACAAAGGTACGAGTCTATGATATTTGGATATGACATGGACTAATGATTAAATGTCTAACGAGATCTATCTCGGGAATCCTTAAAAATGGTTAGCTCATTAAACACAAGGTCCAATTCAATTCCACCACATGGAAATGAAACATCAACATGAATGAACTTGGAAGGACTATTGGTGGCTCTAGAGTGTGCCACATGGGACCACTACACATTTTAAAAGCTAAGTTAGAAGACACCCTTATCAAAAAAATTCCAAGTATTTTGGAGAATTGGACTCAAGCAAGATTTCACTAGTCTCTAATAATAAATTAGATCCATAGGAATTGAGCAGATTTGTCATTTCAAATATCTCCAATGCAAGAAATTTCTTAGAAACATGGTAACTATACTTAATCCTAATGCATAATATTTTAGGTTTGGATGCCTTGGTGGGCCTGGGGTTCCATGGCTTAAGTTCGTTAGACACTTGGCTCTTGCTAGAAGCATATTGCATCAGATTTTTGCTTGCATGAGGAATACAACCACATCCACTCTCATGTTTCTCCATGGTAGGATGCATCAAGTCCACAAAGGTATGAGTCTATGTTAATTGGATATGATGTGGACTAATTATTAAATGTCTAACGAGATCTGTATCAGGAATCCTTAAACATGGTTGGCTCATTAAACACAAGGTCCAATTAAATTCCACCACATGGAAATGAAACATCAACATGAATGAACTTGGAAGGACTAGTGGTGGCTCTAGAGTGTGCCACATGGGACAACTACACATTTTAAAAGCTAAGTTAGAAGACACCCTTATCAAAAAAATTCCAAGTATTTTGGAGAATTGGACTCAAACAAGATTTCACTAGGCTCTAATAATACTTTAGATCCATAGGAATTGAGGAGATTTTTCATTTCAAATATCTCCAATGCAAGAACTTTCTTAGAAACATGGTACCTAGACTTAAACTTAATGCATAATATTTTAGGTTTGGATGCCTTGGTGGGCCTAGGGTTCCATGGCTTAAGTTCGTTAGACACTTGACACTTTATAGAAGCATATTGCATCAGATTTTTGCCTGCTTGAGGAATGAAACCACATCCACTCTCATGTTTCTCCATGGTAGGATGCATCAAGTCCACAAAGGTACGAGTCTATGATAGTTGGATATGATATGGACTAATGATTAAATGTCTAACGAGATATGTCTCGGGAATCCTTAAACATGGTTGGCTCATTAAACACAAGGTCCAATTAAATTCCACCACATGGAAATGCAACATCAACATGAATGAACTTGGAAGGACTAGTGGTGGCTCTAGAGTGTGCCACATGGGACCACTAAACATTTTAAAAGATAATTTAGAAGACACCCTTATCAAAAAAATTCCAAGTATTTTGGAGAATTAGACTCAAACAAGATTTCACTAGGTTCTAATAATACTTCAGATCCATAGGAATTGAGCAGATTTGTCATTTCAAACATCTCCAATGCAAGAAATTTCTTAGAAACATGGTACCTAGACTTAAGCCTAATGCATAATATTTTAGGTTTGGATGCCTTGGTGGGCCTGGGGTTCCATGGCTTAAGTTCGTTAGACACTTGACACTTGCTAGAAGCATAGATATAAAACCCTATGCTTTTCAATTATATATGTCAAGTTTCACATGAGTGGTGATAACAATTTGGTATAGATTTGGAACTTAGTTTCTAGTGATGAAGGTTTAGTATTCACTTCTTGGGTTCGAACCCCAGTTCCAATAATTCCCATTTCCCTAAAATCTTTAGATGTAAAACATAAAAACAAACTAGCTCAGTGAAAGCCTATCCTATAAGTTGACTTGACGTAAATAAATTTTCAAGATGTTATTGAGCAAACTTAGAAGGGACATAACAATAAGAGTAGTAAACATGAGTGGTGATAACAATTTGGTATAGATTTGGAACTTAGTTTCCAGTGACGAAGGTTTAGTGATTCACTTCTTCATATTCCTCTCTATCGTTGCTCCAGTCTTTAGACTATTGGAAGGGTATCCTAGTCAAGGGGGGAATACCTAAAGGTCAAGCTAAGCTATGTTGTTGAGTAAGAAAGAGAAGCTCTCTAACTTGGCTTAACGAAGACTTGGGCAACTTGACACTACCCTCTCTCAAGGTAAAAAGGGAAACTTAAGTGTGAATGAACAATGGATTAAATTACGAATTGTGAACAAGATCAAAATGTGTTTAACTTAGACAAGTGCTCATTCAAGATTATGCTTTGGAAATTGAAAATGAAATCTTGCTGCTCAATGCTTCATATACCATGAAATGCTATAAGGATGTGAAACATGCTTCCCAGTCAGGGGTAGAATATAGGTATGATATTTCCCTTGATGGTTCATCAACGTATGACCTTTGCATTGATATTTTTATGGTCATTAAGGCATTAACATAATTGAGGTGCCTAGCTTCCCAATAGAACTGATCTCTATCCATGAATAGAGGAATTTTTAAAAATGTTGTGTTATTTTTTAAGGGAATTCAAATGTGTAAAATCAGTAGGCTTGTGACAAAATTAATGAAGTGAAATTGGAACATAATTCTGAGAATGAAAGGGAAAGAAGTTGGCAAGATAAAAATGAATTAGATTTAGGAGAAAACCATTCTGCAAATCCGTGTGCCCTCCTCTGCAAATCTGTGTGCCCTCCTCCTCTGCAAATCCGTGTTCCCTAGCCTCCTTCCGTGTGCCTCTCCCTCCTTCTCCTGTCCTCCTCTCCCTTCCACTCTGCATGCAAATGACTGTGCCCTAGCTTCCTCCCGTGCGCCTCTCCCTCCTTCTCCTCCTTCTCCCATCCTCCTCTCCCTTCCACTCTGCGTGCAAATGACCATGCCCTAGCCTCCTACCGTGTGCCTCTCCTCCTTCTCTCATTCTCCTCTCCCTTCCGTGCTCCAAATCCATGCTATGTGATTGTGTATAGTGGTGAGTGCGAGCAAGTCTGCGACGCGCGAGTGTAGTGGCCATGTGCGATTTGAATTTCTTTTAATTTTCGTTTTTATTTTTTGTTTTTTTATTATTTATATATTATATATATTAATTATATATAATTAATATATATATATATATATATATATATATATATATATATATATATATATATAATCCCTAACACACTACTCCCATATAAATGCATTAATCCCCTAATAGAAGGCATAGGAACATTGTTCACTAATAAATCAAGTTCAATAATCATGGCCAATCAACCATGGGTTAAAAATTTCTACAAGGCCTTAGATATGTCTAGGGTCCTAGGTTTCCCCATAATATGCCTAATAAATATGATAAAAGGCTTCCAATTTTTTCAGGAAATAATGTAATCACGGTCGGAGAACATATAGAGTATTTTTATATTAAGCCTGGTGAGCATAATATCCCTAGGGATCATGAACATGTTGTCATAAAATTATTAGAAATATCATTAGATAAAGAAGCTAAGTCATGGTATAGAAACCTAGAAAATGGTAGTATTAAAACATGGTAATACTTCCATGATGTCTTCATGAAAAAATGGGCTATTAGAAAGGATGGTAGAATGTTGTTGACTCAACTCCATGAGATTAAGAATAAATAAATGAAATGGTGAATGAATTCGATGATAGGTTTAGGAAGTTGATTGGAAAATTTCCTAATAATATTAAGCCCAAAGATGATGCCATTCTTTTATAATACACAAATCCATATGAGGCTTAGTTTGGACTCATGTTAAGAGATAAGTTCCCCGCCACCTTATAGTCATCTTAATATTGGGCTACCAAAATTGAAGAGAATATTATTTCTACTAAAGTATATCCTTAAGGCTCCTTAGGGGAATCCACTTAGAAGGCAGAAACCAAACCTATAACATTGAACATAGTTGATCCTACCCAAGATCCCATAACCACCCTAACCCAAAAGTTTGATAAGGTTACTTTCAGTATGATTCAAACATAGACTACTCTCTTGAAGAAAATAACAAGTATAGAGAAGGATACGGTACAACAAGCTAATTTTCCTCCAAGATACCAATAGAACAATTATCAACCAGGAGGAAATAAAGGGTGGAATAAAAATATACCTCCCTCGAAACAAAGAGTACCAAATCCTCTCACTCCTGCTAACATGTTCAACCAAGAGGAAGTTCCTTGATGCTTAATTACCTTGCAACAAACCACATAATGAATGGGACTCTCCCCAAAACCAATGGTTTGGAAACAATGAAGACTCTAGTGGCCCTGAAAGTTTAAATTTTGTTGAAGACCTTGATTACATATATAACATCCAACAAAAAACCCATCTGGTCAAAAGAAGTGTTAACATTGCTAGGTTTATGAGGATGACCATGTTGAACTCTATAGGTGAAGAAGCCAAAAAAAATCTTAGGAAAGATAAATACATTTAATACATGAGAAGGAATAAATCCCTGAAGATTTTACAACCCAATGATTCTGAGCCACAAAGAAAACCATGGAGTAGGCCACTTCTACCTTTGAATACTAGTCCCCTTTCAAAGATAATCAAGATTCCCTCACAAATGGACAAGTTGAAGAAGTATCTTAATCTAGAAGCAACAAAATATATTATTTCCCTTTGTCCAACATGGAAAACCTATTTACCTAGCTAGAGTGGATTCCATAAAGAAGATTCATTTCCCAGATAGTAGAAAGTCCCTACGATCATTCTTTGGTAAAATACATTTTACTATGAGGTTCATTCCAAATTTCACTAATATCGTTAAACTAAGGAGTATATCTTTGAAGAAATATTTTTCCTTCAAAGGAATGATGATAGTTGAAAATCATTTAAGAAGATTAAATAAGATATTGTGTCATCCCCTATCCTAGTTATCCCAAGTTATTCCAATGATTTCATCATATTTTCCTTCACTTCAGAAGATACAACTCTCAATGTACTCTTGCAAAAGAACAAAGATAATATGGAACAACACCATTGTTTTTACAAGTAAAAATCTTAGGGATGTAGAACTGAAGTACACTGTTATTGAAAAGTAAGCTTATGCTCTTGGTCAATCATTAAAACATTTCAAAATTTATGTCGGGTAGTCCAAAATTGTAGTCTATGTCCCTTACCCAGCTGTCAAAGATGTCTTAGAAGAATAATATTGTCTACGAGTCATAGGGAAATGGGTGTCAGAGACTCTTATGAGCTAGACATTAAAACAACAAAAATCATAAAGGGACAGGGTTTCGCTAAAATGTTGATGGAAGGAAACTAGAAGGTTTCAGCAATAGATATTGTTAACCAAGTGAATGTTGTCCTAAATGAATTGGAAAATATTGAGTGGTATTTAGACATTATTTATTATTTGAATAATATTTCAAATGTCTATTTGGAAACTAGCTATTGCTAATATTTCATTTCCTAACCACTTGGTTGATCATAAAAGAAAGGAATTGAGATTGAAATCTATGATATATTGTTTGATTTAGGGTGGTCCTAGTTGGAAAAACCTTTATGGAATCATTCTTGGATGTGTCAATAAAGATGAAACTAAAAAACTAATAAAAGAATTACATTTGAGATATTGTGGGGGCCATTATGCAACTCACACCATTGCGAATAAAATCATGAGAGAAAGGTAGTATTGGGATACATTATTCACAGAGGTTCATGTTTTGTCAGGGCTTTCCAACCATGTTAATCATTTGCAAGGAAACAAGATTTTCCTACTTTACTTTTGAAACTTGTAGTAGAAGCTCATTTTCAACAATGGGGTTTGGATTTTATCAATGAATTTAAAAACAACTCTAGTAATGGATATCGATGGATTCTAGCTACTACAGATTACTTCACCAGGTGGGAAGAAGACATAACTACACAAAATCCAACTAAATAAGTTGTTATGAGTTTCCTTGACGATAGGATAATCATAATAATTGGTGCCCCAACTAAAATCACCACCGACAATGAAAAATATAACCCTTGATTTAACTATGATATCATTCTATCTCATTCTTCTAATTATTACCTGCAAGAAAATGGATTGGTTGAATCAAGTAACAAGAATTTGATGAACATTATTAAGAAACAATGGGTGAAAAAAAATATTTGGGATGGTAAAATCAAATATGCATTGTGTGTTAGGGTCCTAACCCACACATAGGTAGAACAATATATTCGGATGTAATAAATATCAATATTAATAAGGCCTTTCAATAAAATAGAATAAGGCGAATGTAAGAAGACCTAATAGAAGCTTCCGCTTCTAGAAGGATCTTCCTCTAGATGCTCCTTTTTAGTATAAATAGGAGTCGAGGGTATGCGAACCCTAGCTTGGATATTATTGTAATAGAGCTCTGCTCAACTGGAGGTTGCCCCCTCGAAGGCCCGTGAACATTGCTTTCAGATTCAAAGTGCCATTTTTGTTGTTATTCTTATAACATTTCAGTGTTATTGTGGTGAATGTTCTGGTTATATTGCTGTTATTCTGCCATTACTAGCATTTTATTTCTGTTCTGCATACATTTTATATCTGGTATATTACAAGTGGTATCAGAGAACTTTCCTCGACAGAAAGTGTGGGTTAAATTGTTTTTTAGGGTAGAGACGTATTCCAACGTCTTTAAGCCACAAATATCTTTCTTTACGCGCATAAACCCACGGTTGAGGGATTCATACACGTAGGAAATACAAGTGGTACTTAAGCACACATCTGTTGGCCACCCTTGTAACCCCTGTTGGTACCCCTTCGAGTGGTAGCACATCAGACAACACCTGTGTACAGATTGACCTAGATTACCTGAAGCCCTCTTTAGATAAACTGATCAACCGCCTGACTGCTATAGTGTCACCGAGAACAACACTCAGGAAGATACTCTCTAGTACCTGGGTAGTCGGGTAGTATGGATAAGGGTATGGTCTATCCTCCTTAGTTAGTGCCCTGAGATATTGGGCCGAGTACTATTGTTGGACCCCACACGTATATTATAGAGCTATAGCAAAGGGAAAACCCTTGTCTATAGAACCATTGAATACCTAACCCTTGGGGACAAAAACATAAACAAATTAAAACATACAAGATCTATTACCATGCAACTATGTTTGGGTTGCCAAGTAAATACACATTTCTTTCTGGTTAAACATTTGGGCATTTCCTCTCATTAGTATTCTTCAGACCAGAGTATAACTCTGTTAAAAAAAAAAAAAGTTTGGAAATTTTTTCACCATTATTTCAGACCTATTCCATTGGATTCATCTCTTCGCCCTTATCACATTCATCCATATCATTTTTTCGGAAAAAAAAATTTACCCCACCCGCCCCTTTTCAGTTCCCCCATCCTCATGGCCCATACTCATAGCCAAGACTTGGAATCTCACTTCAACACCTTGCAATCTGGTCTTATTGAGACCCAACAAGAAGTGAAACAACTCAGTGCCAATGCTGCCACCATCAATACAACCATGCAGTCCTCAATGGGAAAAATCAAACAAGACCTCACCACCCAGCTTGAATCATTCTTTTCAACACTCTGCACTAAACTGCATATCCCTACAGATAACCCTTCCTCTTCCTCACCCCCACATACTGAAGGTGACCATTCCTCTCATTCCCATACCTTGCAGAACCATCACTTTCAATGTGACCTATGCCTTCAATGGGTGGATGTGACAAAATTTGATGGCTCAGATCCCACTAGTTGTGTAACCTAAATGGAACATTACTTCTCTTTATACAACATTATAGCTGACTTGGCCAAACTCCGGTATGGTGTTCTCCATCTAGATCAAGAACGTTGGCAATGGAGAAAAAAATCGTGTCAAGGGTATATTGCTTGGACATAATTTGTGGTAGAGATTTATGAATGCTTTGACACTGACACCAACCATTTGGGTTGTTTGACAAAGCTGAAACAATTATGAATAGTGGAAGACTTTATAGCTACCTTTGAGAGCCTGACTTTTAGAACAAAGGGCATGTCTGATGCATTTTTTCGAGAGTGTTTTATCAGCGGCCTGAAGGATGAAATTCGGGCCCATGTCTTGATGGATTGGCCTGAGAGTTTGGTGGAGGCTACCAAAAGAGCTAAAGAAGCACAACAGGTTGTATCTTCTCAAAACCGCAAACCCTCCTTCATCCCTCGCCCTAAACCAGTAAATCCAACTGCTCCCTCTGCTCCACTAAAGATCCAAAAATTGACCCCGACTGAAATGACTGAATGCCAACTCAAAGGCCTTTTTTATAACTATGATGACAAATATTTCTCGGGCCACAAGTGTAAAGAACAACATATTTTTATGGCCATCTCCAAGGATATTTTGGAAGAAGATGAAGAAACTCCCTCTATGTCTGAATCACCTAAATCCACTGACATAACCCCTCCCTCAGACCCTCCCGAAGTAGAACCATTCATTTCCCTCAATGCTCTCACTAGCTTCTCTGCTCTCCAAACCCTCAAGCTAATCGATTACATCAAGCATAGGAAGGTCATCATTTTGATTGATAGTGGCAGCACCCATAATTTTATTCATTGCCACATTGTCCAAGAAACTCATTGCTACATCCATGGAATCAATAATTTCCAAATCATGATTGCCAATGGTGGTTCCATGAAATGTGGAGGGCGTTGTGAAAATGTGCATCTCCAAATTGGTGACTACCACCTGAAATCCCATATGTTTTCTATAGACATGAGAGATTGTGACATTGTGCTGGGTGTATATTGGCTAAGGACTTTGGGTCCCATTCTCATGGATTTTAAAGACTTAACCATGCAATTCGACCAGGAGAGCCACCAATATAAGTTCCAAGGCATCACCTCCGGTTCAATTGAGATCATTAGTTCCCATCGCATGGAAAAGCTACTCAAAAAGGGTCATTTTGGTGTTATCGCCCAACTCCATGCCATACAAGCAACATAGACACCCTCGGTACCGCAAGACCTCCAAGCCATCCTTTCTAAACATCAATTGGTCTTTTCCACTCCCCAAGGCCTCCCTCCTTCTTGTGGTGTTCTTGATCATTCCATTCCCCTTGTACTAGGAAGCCTTCCTCCCAATATCCTTCCGTATCGTCACCCCTTTTCCCAAAAAAATGAAATTGAGAAAATGGTCCAGGAACTCCTTAATGCAGGCGTTATCCGCCCTAGTACGAGCCCATATTCATCTCCTGTGGTCATGATCCTGAAGAAAGAAGGTTCTTGGAGAATGTGTCCAGACTTCCATACCCTTAAAAAACTTACCATCAAAGAAAAAATCCCCATTCCTGTCATTGATGACCTCCTGGATGAATTGAGTGGTGTCCAATTCTTCACTAAACTGGATCTTCATTCGGGCTACCACCAGATACGTATGAAAGAGGTAGATATCCCCAAGACTACCTTTATAACTCATGAGGGCCACTATGAGTTTTTGGTCATGCCCTTTGGCTTGTGTAATGCCCCCTCCACCTTCCAAAGCCTCATGAATCATGTCTTTCGTCCCTTTCTCCACCATTTTGTCTTAGTTTTATTTGATGATATCCTCATCTATAGAAAAACCTGGATAGACCATCTTTCTCATGTGGATCGAGTTCTCCATCTACTCTCTCAGCACCAACATTTCCCGAAATAGTCTAAATGTGCTTTTGGCGCCTCAGAAGTAGAATACTTGGGTCACCTGGTTGGCAAAGATGGCATCAGGGTGGATCCTAAAAAGATTGAAGCTATTCAAGACTGGTCTCACCCAAAGACTCTTAAGAGCTTGCGTGGATTTCTAGGCTTAATAGGGTATTATCGCAAGTTTGTTAATAATTATGGGAAGATTGCAACACCTCTCACTGCTCTCCTAAAAAAGAACTCTTTCACTTGGACTCCAGCCGCTGCTCAAGCTTTTCAAACCTTGAAGATGGCCATGTGCACCACTCCATTCCTCGCCCTTCCCGATTTCACAAAGACCTTCGTGTTGGAATGTGATGCCTCAGGGAAAGGAATTGGTGTTGTCCTTATGCAAGAGGGTCGAACTTTGGCCTTTACCAACAAGCAACTATTTGAAAGAAATATGGGCAAATACATCTATGAAAAGGAAATGTTGGCTATTCTGCATGCCGTGGATATGTGGTGTCTTTATCTATTCTGGCAACAGTTCCAAATTAAGATAGACCATCAAAGCCTCAAGTATTTTCTAGAACAACGCATTTCCTCCCCAGAACAACAAAAATGGGTGACTAAACTCTTTGGATATGATTATGAGATCATTTATAAGAAAGGCAAAGACAATTTGGTTGCGGATGCACTTTGCCAAAAATATGAAGATGAAGGATCCCTTTTTTCTCTTTCATTCATTGTACCAGATTGGCTCCAAGCTGTTCGCCAGGAATGGCTACAAGATCCCAAAAGTTCGCAGTTGATACAACAATTGCAGTCCAATGCTCCATCTTCCCCAGGGTACTCTTGGCTCCATGAGGAACTTTGATACAAAGGCCATTTGTATTTAAGTAAACAATCAAAGATTAAATCCATGATACTTTCTGAGCTTCATGCTACACCCGCAACATGGCACTCCGGGTTCACCAAAACCTATGACAGGGTCAAACGTTCCTTTTTCTGGGATGGCATGAAACAGGACATTTGTAATTTTGTAGCTGAATGTGACATGTGTCAATGCAACAAGGGAGAAACAGTCAAATCACCGGTCACACTACAACTACTCCCGATTCCACCTGCTATTTGGAAGGATATCTCTATGGATTTTATTACCGACTTAATCAAATCAGGAAATAAATCCGTCATCATGGTGGTTGTTGATCGCTGTGACATACCCACTACGAAAATTCAAAATTTTCAGCCTTTTTCTTCTTTTCTCCGAGGAACATAGTTCCTCGAATCCCTACGGGGCCTGATACATACCCTACCATCCCTTATCTACACTCATATAATCAGCGGCTATGGCCACATGCCAAACAACCAGGTGCCTTTTCGCATTTCGCGACTCAACGATATAAGTGAGTTGAGTCTTTTGACTCTGCAAAACCTGAAATGCCGAAATGCCGAACCCCGAAAGGGCTGGCGAGTGACAAGCTCCCCACTTGGGTCTTGTCCAAATGACCATGTTCCATGACCACGCACTAAATAGACAAAGTACTTAATGGATTTTCGTGATTCAGGGAATCGCGATGCGATGTCTCTTCCTCTCCCTTTCGAATCCCAAAAACTCTGTAATCTTGGAAGTTCCCCTCCAAAGGGAGATCAACGGCTATAAGCCTCCCCTGATCTGACGGTCCTGGCCTTATCGGGATTTCAAAAATCGGGAGTTCGAAATGCAAGAGAGTCAAGTATTTCGAATCTTCAAACCCCAAAACCCGATACTCGAGTTCTTGTATGAGATCCAACGACTCTTGATGTCTTGGATCCAACGGTTCAGATCTTTTTGGAGTTTCATGAACTGAGAGTTCACAATGCAATGAATCCAAAACTCTTGTCACTCCAATCCCTGAATCCCGATATGGGGATTCATGTAGGAGATCAACGATCCTCGAGGGTTTGGATCCAACGACCCACGAGATTTTGGAGCTTTCCCCGAACTCTGACCTCTCACCACACATCTCCTCCAATGGACGATCGAGATACTTTCGGGACTCCTCCTTTCTGCCACAGAGCGCATCGGGGTTTCGGGTACCGGGATTTCACAACTTGCAAAGACAAGGGTTCTTGCCCTTTGATTTCCCGGGTGCCGAAATGCCGATCGACAGCCACGTGTCCCTCCGATGGATGGCTACGACCTTTACCCATGATCGACCATTATGATATTTTCAAGATGATCAATGGTCATGATCAAATCCCTTCTTTATCAAACTTATTCACACTTAAAACTAGTTCGGGGTTTCGGTTATCGAGATTTTGCGACTCGCGATGACCAGGGTTCTTGCCCTTTGATTCCTCGAGTGCCGAAATGCCGAAACGCTTATCAACCACCGCATTCCCTTATAAAAGGATGGTCCAGATACTCCCACGGACCTTGGAAATCTACGATCCCAATTTCTTCTCTACTTACGAAGATAAAAGAAAAGGGTTAAGGCATTTAACACCGTCGTTTCTTCCTCCAATCTAACAGTCGTGACTGACCTCAGATATTTTGACAAGATCTCATCCGTCAATTGATACTTAACCACACGCTTCCATTTTAGGATTTCGTGAATCGGGGTTTCGGGACTCGCGAGTACAAGAAAACTCGCACCTAGATACTCCGGGTACTGAAACTCCGAAAACTCTTAATTTATCCCCACGCTAATAATTCAGGATTTCGCAAGTTGGGGTTTCGGGACTTGCGAGTGCAAGGGGACTCACCCTTGGGTACTTTGGGTACTGAAATACCGAAATGTTGGGATCTAAGAGGACCATTCTTCCTCGTACAATATGGCTAAGACTTGCACCACCAAATCCTCTCTCAGGTTCTTGGTAAGATTTCTAGAGAGGGTATCTCGGTGGAGAGGTCTATTTTGGGTATTCCTGGAGACGAATAAGGGAATAGATTTCCTGAAAGCAGACTTGAAGTCTGAATTAGTTCAATATACGTATATATAAATCTATCTATAAACATAAGCCATATGTGGTCCTTCTAATAAAAGCATGCAACCACCATTTCTGATCAAAACACCACACATACAGTTTTATACTCAAACCATTCATAAATTGCACAGACTATGAGCATACATGTCAGCATATAAATTTCAAGATACAAGATATAACACTTATCAGAAAAACACCATAGGTGATGCAACTGCTGAGAGGGGTGCTCATTTCTACCCAACCATAGGCTCAACGACTCCAAAAGGATTTACCACTAGCCACCCCCGAGCTGAGACCACGATGCTACGAGACTAAGTCTCTATTCGCCAGTGACTGAGAACGAAGGTTAATCTCCTTCTTCTCCACTATCACTCACTCTATATTTTCCAGAGTTCTTTCCTCTTTTTCCTTCGCTCGTGTCTGCCCCCTAATCACACACTCTTCCTGCCTTTTCTCTTTCCGGTGAGGTTGCATGTGGCATGATCTTCCTCGCGGTGGTCAGGTCTGAGGACTCTACGAATGGGTGGTTCACCCCCATCCCTCATTACTCATGAGGATCCATTTACCTACCAACCTGGCGAGTCATTTAATTTGGGGCCAGCGAGCTGCTCTTGGTTCTCCGGGCCAGTGAAGTCAAAATACGATATTGGTTTCGGTGGAAGTTAACGCCACCATTCCAGGTGCCTTCCACCACCTTTCTTCAGCCATCATGGTCTCTTTTTCAGCACATCCCCCTCTCAGCATTCCTGCTATATATATATATATTCATAATATTATTTTCATTCATCGATCTTTTTCACATGGTCCATTCACATTTCTGAGTTTGCCACAATACTTGGCCAGTATAGTTATTTTTATAGACTGGGGGAAATAGGGTGTTAATATTCCCTCCCCCTTAAAGGAACATCATCCTCGATGTTCTATCTATCAACTGGACATGCATGTACAGGTGTAAACAAAATCAGATATGCCCGTTTCATGGCATCCTCCTTTTCCCATGTAGCCTCATATGGGCCAAAATGTTTCCACTACACCTTGACCTGTGCAATGGTTTGATTCTGGAGCGGGGTTTCCTTTCTGTCCAGTATGCATTGAGGTTCTAGTAGAAATTCTCCCTCCGGTTCCACCTGGATCATAGACCAATCAATTATATGGTTAGCATCATGTACATATTTCTTCAATAATGAGACATGGAAAACATTATGTGCTTTGACTGTGGGAGGAATTGCTAGCCTATAGGCTACAGGTCGCACTCTATCTAGAACCTCAAAGGGTACACAATACCGAGGTGCCAACTTGGCACAAGCTCCCATTTTTAGAGAACTCTTCATGGGCCTAACTCTGAGATATACATGGTCTCCCGTCTTGAACTCTCTTGGAGTTCTCTTTTGGTCGGCATAACTTTTCTGTCGGTTCTGAGGGACCTTCAGGTTTTGTTTTATCTGATTCACTTGTTGTTCCATTTATTTCAACATGTCGGGTCCAAAAGAAATCTTGTTTACGAGATTACTCCAGCTGACTGGAGTGTTACACGGTCTACCATAGAGGACTTCGAAGGGACTGATCTTTAAGGATGCTTGGTAGCCATTGTTGTAGGCGAATTCTACCAGTGGCAGGTAGTCTTCCTACTTCTTGGGTTGATGCATTACACACATTCTTAGCATGTCTTCAAGTATTTGGTTCACTCTTTCTGTCTGTCCATCGGTTTGAGGATGATAGGCGGTGCTAAACAACAATTTGGTCTCTAAACCAGCCATCAGTGATTTCCAAAAGTTAGAAGTAAATTTCGTGTCTCTGACAGACATGATCTCTTTCGGCATACCATGCAGTCTGAATATCTCCTTCGTGAATACCTGGGCGATATCAATTGCCTTACAAGTTGACTTGACGGGGATAAAGTGAGCGGAATTTCTCAATTTATCTACCACTACCATGATGGCATCATTCTATTTGGTCGAGGTTGGTAATCCAGTGATGAAATCCATGGATATGGTTTCCCATTTCCATTCTGGGATTGGTAAAGGTTGCAATAACCCTGTTGGGTGTCGGTGTTCTTCTTTAAATTGTTGGCACAATATGCATTTGGACAAGTACTCGGCTATGTATTTCTTCATTCCAGGCCAATAGAATTGTTTCCTGGTGGCCATGATCATCTTCTGGTATCCTGGATGACCAGAATAGGGTCTTTTATGTAGTTCATCTAGTATGAACCTCTTCAAGTCGTCACAATCTGGAATATAAAATCTACTTCTGTAAGTGAGCAGACCTCCTTCGTTCATCTGGTAGCCTTCATATTTTACTCCGGCGGGTTCTTGCTATAGGTACATGGTCACGGTCTGGAAGAAGGGATCTATTTCTTGTGCATTTCTAACTCTTTCTTTGACATCTGTCTCGCAGGTGCTAACCGTTTCCAGGTGAATTGTTTTCATACTTCTTCTAAGGGCATCGGCCACCCTATTTTCCTTTCTTTTAATGTGTTTGATCTCGAAATCAAACTCGCTAAGGAGGGCCATCCACCTAGCTTGTCTAGCATTGAGATTTGGTTGATCAAACAGATATTGCAATCCACAGTGATCTGTCATAAGTACAAATTTTCTTCCCAGGAGGTAATGCCTCCACATTTTCAAGGCATGCACTATGGCAGCCAGCTCTAGATCATGGGTTACATAGTTGATTTCGTGCTCATTCAATTTTCGGGATTCATAGCAGATCACACTTCCTCCCTGCATAAGGACTCCTTCGAGCCCTTCCTTACATGCATCTTTTCACACGAGGAAGTCAGCTTCGGGATTGGTGATCTTCAACACGGGCGCATGGGTCAATAGATGTTTCAGGGTTTGAAATATTTCTTCACATTTCTGTGTCCACAAGAATTTTGTCCCCTTCTTCTGGAGGGCAATGATTGGACAACCAATCTTGGAGAATCCTTTTATAAATCTCCTATAGTATGCTGCTAATCCCATAAAGGATCTGATATCTGAAACATCCTTTGGGATAGGCCGTTCCATGATAGACCTGATTTTTTCAGGGTCTACCGCTACTCCTTCTTCGAAGATAACATGGCCTAAGTAATGTATTTGCTTCTGGAAGAATTCACATTTGCTGAATTTGGAATAGAGCTGATGTTCTCTTAGCACTTGTAGCACACATCTAAGATGCTCTTCATGCTCTTTTATGTTCTTGGAGTAAATTAATATATCGTCAATAAAAACAAGCAACAATTTGTCTAGGAACTTGCTGAGTACATTGTTCATCAAGCACATAAAAGTGGAAGGGGCATTGGTCAACCCAAATGGCACTACCACAAACTCATAGTGACCATACCTCATTCGGAAGTTAGTTTTATGGATGTCTTCACCCTTGATTCGGACTTGATGGTATCTCGACCTCAAATCAATATTTGAGAAAATAGACACACCCCCCAATTGATCTAATAGGTCATCGATCCTGGGCAAGGGGTACTTGTTCTTTATGGTTAACTTATTGAGTTTTATATAATCTATACACAGTCTAAGGGTACCGTCCTTCTTTTTCATGACCATGACTGGTGCTCCCGATGGAGACATGTTGGGCCGAATATAGCCCTTATCCATCATTTCTTTTAATTGCAACTTGAGTTCAACTAACACGGGTGTGCTCATCCGGTAGGGTGTCCTAGACACCGGCACCGCTCCTGATGCAAGTTCTATTGAGAAGTCTATGTCCCTTCTCAGAGGTAGACCCGGTACCTCTTCCGGAAATACATCTCCGTATTCTTTCAGGATAGGGTGATCGTCAGGGCTTGGTTTGTCACCTTCGATTGTTTTCAACACCTGTATTTCATATAGGGAACATCCCTTTAGGCAATACTTTCTCATTTTCATAGCTGATATTTGTCTTACTGAGACAGGTTTTCGGATCCCTTGAAGGGTTATCTTTTTCCCTTCTTTACTTACACATTCTAAGCTTTTATGGTAACAGTCCAATCTAGCTTTATGTGCGGCTAGCCAGTCCATACCAATCAACAGATCATACGATCCCAAGGGTAATAAGTTAAGGGTTTCTTGGGTGGGGAATTTACCCAACATCAATTGGCAAGATGGTATAACCTCTGCTACCCTTCTTTTGGTGCCAGTGGCTAACTGTACCAACCATGGCTTGGTATGTTTTTGTGGATGTAGTTTACACTTATTAACAACTTTAGGGGCTATATAACTCAAATTTGAACCAGGGTCAATCAAAACAGACACTAGATGGTTGGAAATAATACCTTCCATTTCCACCACTGAAGCTTGGTGGTCAGCTTGGTTATTATCCAAGGCTGCATACATTTGTGGCACACTCCTGGCCACATCATTGATGGTAGTAGTTCCCTGGATGTTATAATTCCTCCGACTATTCTCTTGTCGGCGTGGACAGTCTCTCAATATATGTTCTTCCCCGCAACCCCAAAATTTCAAGGGTTCTCTCTTTGGGTTATCGGTCTTCACTGATATGGGTCCAGAAGTTTTATTTCCGCTGAAGGAGGGAAAATTTTGCTGGTGCATACTTAAGGCTGGGAAGCTCATTCTTGGGTTCCTCTTATAGTTCTTAAATCCTGGGGATTTAATCTCCTTTTCTAAAATATTGAACTATTCTTCTGTATCCATCCTTCGTGAGATTCTGATCGATGCCCAAACTGTTCATGACAATAGGTTGCCTTTCAAATAGTGCCTTCTAGATTCTTTGGCTCATCAAATTCAATTCTATTCCGATAGTCCTTAGGTAGTCCACTGATGAAGCGTTGTACCTTTTCCTCTTCCACCTTGATATAGGGTACATACCTCAAAAAATCAAGGAATTTGTTGACATATTCTTCTGTAGTGAGTTGTCCCAGTTTGAGTTCATAAAACTCTTTAGTCTTTTCGTCGAAATATTTTTCTGACAGATACTTCTTCCAGAAGTATTTCTCAAACTGTTCCCAAGACAGGTCCTCTTCGTGAACCCCTTTCACATTCTTAAGGTGTTCCCACCAAATGGAAGCCTTTTCGTTCAAGTTGAAGGTGGCCACTCGGGCCTTCATATTTTCTGAAAAGTCATGGACTCTGAAATACTTCTTTAGTCCAAGCAGCCAGGCCTCTGCTTCCTCTCCCTTCTTTATTTCACCGTCGAAGGAGGGTGGTTTGGATTTTCTGAATTCTTCAAATTTACGACCTTTGGAAGACTTTTGCTTCTTCTGTTTCCTTCGTGAATAGGAACTGGTTCTGCTGCTAGAAGAGCCCTCTAAATCGCCAACTTCCTTCTCAGAGGAATCATCCGACGCTTGTCCTTTACCTCTGGGGTGGACCTTTTTCGAGGTGCTCCTCTCAGTGTGGCCACTGATATGACCATGTTTCTGAGTTTCAGGTTCATGCTGCATTTGTCTTTGTAGATCGGATAAACTCTGTAGTGAAACTGCGTTAATTTCTATTTTCTTTTCTTGTTCTTTCATCATCCTTTCATTGTCAGCCTTGCAGCTTTGTAATTCAACCATGAGACTCCTCATAGTCTCGGCTAGATCTGGAGGGGTTCCTACTGCCCTCCTCTCGTCAGACTCTTCGTCTCTATTGTGGGAGCCCTCTCCCACTTCATGGTGAGTCACCATACTATGCGTTGATAATTTCCCGTGGTTGATCTTCCGCTTGTGTGCAAAAGGAAAAAACACTGGTTGTTAGTCAATATTTATATTTATTTATAACCAATACATAATTCATATTTTCACATGTACACACACACAATAGGGGTTTTTCATTCTTAACTTCGTCTTTTTATTAGGAAGGTTAAGATAGGGGGTTACTCCTTTTAGGAGTGTTCTGAATGGGGCTTCTACGCAACTCGTTCATGAGACCAAGCAGGCCAAGTGTTGTAACCATGCTCTGATACCAATTTGTGACAAACCCACTACGGAAATTCAAAATTTTTGGCCTTTTTCTTCTTTTCTTTGAGGAACATAGTTCCCCGAATCCCTATGGGGTATGATATAGACCCTGCCATCCCTTATCCGCACTCATATAATCGGCGGTTATGGCCACAGGCCAAAAATCTAGGCGCCTTTTCCCATTTCTTGACTCAACGATATAAGCAAGTCGATTCTTTCGACTCTGCAAACCCCGAAATGCTGAAATGTCGAACCCTGAAAGGGCTGGCAAGTGACAAGCTCCCTACTTGGGTCTTGTCCACGTGAACCTGTTCCATTACCACGTGCTAAATCAACAAAGCATTTATCATCTTTTCGCGATTCAGGGAATCGCGATGCTCCAAAACTCTGTAATCTCCGAAGTTCCCCTCCAAAGGGAGATCAACGGCTATAAGCCTCCCTTGATATGACGGTCCTGGCCATATCGAGATTTTGAAAATCGAGAGTTCAAAATGCAAGAGAGTCAAGTCTTTCGACTCTTCAAACCCCGAAACCCGATACTCGAGTTCTTATATGAGATCCAATGGCTCTTGATGTCTTGGATCCAACAGTTCATATCATTTCAGAGTTTTGTGAACCGAGAGTTCACGATGTAATGAATCCAAAACTCTTGTCACTCTAATCCCTGAATCTCGATATGGGGATTCGTGTAGGGGATCAACGATCCTCGAGGGTTTGGATCCAATGGCCCATAGGATTTTAGAGCTTTCCCCGAACTCTGACTGCTCACCACGCGTCTCCTCCGATGGATGATCTATATCTTTTCGAGACTCCTCCTTTCTGCGACATAGCACATTGGGGTTTTGGGTACCGGGATTTCATGACTTGCGAAGACAAGGGTTCTTGCCCTTTGGTTTCCTGGGTGCCAAAACACCGAAATGTCGACCGACAGCCATGTGTCCCTCCGATGGACGGCTGCGACCTTTACCCACGATCGACCGTTATGATCTTTTCAGGATGATCAACGGTCACGATCAAATCCCTGCTTTCTCAAACTTATTCACACTTAAAACTAGTTCGAGGTTTTAGTTATCGGGATTTCGCGACTCGCGATGACCAGGGTTCTTGCCCTTTGATTCCCTGAGTGTCGAAACGTTGAAAAGCTTACCGAACGCCACATGCCCTTATAAAAGGACGGTCTAGATACTCCCACGGACCTTGGGAATCTACGGTCCCGATTTCTTTGCTACTTACGAAGATAAAAGAAAAGGGTTAAGGCATTTAACGCCCTCATTTCTTCCTCCAATCTAACAGTTGCGATTGACCTCGGATCTTTTGACAGGATCTCGTCCGTCGATCGATACTTAATCAAGTGCTTCCATTTCAGGATTTCATGAATCGGGGTTTCAGGACTCGCGAATACAAGAAAACTCGCACCTAGATACTCCGGGTGCCGAAACTCCAAAAAATCTTAATTTACCCCCACACTAATAATTCAGGATTTCGCAAGTCGGGGTTTTGGGACTTGCGAATGCAAGGGGACTCACCCTTGGGTACTACGGGTACCGAAATACGAAAATGTTGGGATCTACGAGGACCATTCTTCCTCGTATAGGATGGCTAAGACTTGCGCCACCAAATCCTCTCTCAGGTTCTTGGTAAGATTTCCAGAGAGGGTATCTCGATGGAGAGGTCTATTCCGGGTATTCCTGGAGATGAATAAGGGAATAGATTTCCCGAAAGCAGAGTTGAAGTCCGAATTAGTTCAATATACGTATATATAAATCTATCTATAAACATAAGCCATACGTGGTCCTTCCAATAAAAGCATGCAACCACCATTTTTGATCAAAACATCACACAGACAGTTTTATACTCAAACCATTCATAAATTGCACAGACTATGAGCATACATGTCAGCATATAAATTTCAAGATACAAGATATAACACTTATCAGAAAAACACCAGAGGTGATGCAACTGCTGAGAGGGGTGCTCGTTTCCACCCAACCATAGGCTCAATGACTCCAAAAGTATTTACTACTAGACACCCCCGAGCTGAGACCACGATGTTGTTAGACCGAGTCTCTATTTTCCAGTGATTGAGAACGAAGGTTACTCTCCTTCTTCTCCGCTATCAATCACTTTTTTTTTTCCAGAGTTCTTTCCTCTTTTTCCTTCCCTTGCGTCTGCCCCCTGATCGCACACTCTTCCTGCCTTTTCTATTTCTGACGAGGTTGTGTGTGGCACGATCTTCCTCATGGTGGTCAGGTCTGAGGACTCTACAGATGGGTGTTTCACCCCCATCCCTCATTACTCATGAGGAGCCATTTACCTACCAACCTGGCGAGTCATTTAATTTGGGGCCAACGAGCCACTCTTGGTTCTCTGGGCCAGTGAAGTCCAAATATGGTATTGGTTTCAATGGAAGTTAATGCCACCATTACAGGTGCCTTCCACCACCTTTCTTTAGCCATCGTGGTCTCTTTTTCAGCACATCCCCCTCTCAGCAGTCCTGCAATATATATATATATATATATATATATATATATATATATATATATATATATATATATATATATATATATATTCATAATATTATTTACATTCATAGACCTTTTTCACAAGGTCCATTCACCTCAAACATTCACATTTCTGAGTTTGTGACAATACTTGGCTAGTATAGTTATTTTTACAGACTGGGGAAAACATGGTGTTACAATCGCCTTTCCAGGTATGCTCATTTTTTCACCCTTCAACACCCGTTTACAAAATCCACGGTGGCTCAAATATTCATGGATCAGGTCTTCAAGCTTCATGGAATGCCACACTCTATTGTTTCTAATCACGACCCAACTTTCACAAGCAATTTTTGGCAAGAACTGTTCAAGATTCAAGGCACAAAATTGCATCTCAACACAACTTATCATCCCCAGACTGATGGCCAAACGGAAGTTGTCAACAAGTGTTTGGAAACATATTTGAGGTGTTTTTCCTCGGAAAAGAAAAATCAGTGGGCTCAATGGTTACCCCTAGCTGATTGGTGGTACAACACTTCATAACATACAACTACACGCATGACTCCTTTTGAAGCGGTATATGGACATAAGCCACCTTCATTTCTCTCATACTTACTGGGTGCCTCGAAGGTCCAGGCAGTTGACCTAACACTTACAGCTCGAGAGGCTATTCTCAGTACCCTCAAAGAGAATTTGGTTATGGCACAAAATCGCATGAAGCAACAAGCAAATGAAGCAACAATATTATATGAAGCAACAAGAAGGCGATCAGGTGTTTCTTCGACTGCAACCTTACAAGCAAACTTCCCTCATGGCCGGGAATTATCAATAGCTAGCACCCAAATTTTATGGTCCTTATACCATGCTCAAGTGTGTGGGACAAGTCGCTTATCAGTTAGCTTTGCCCAGCCATTCGAAGCTACATCCTGTTTTTCATGTTTCATGCTTAAAGAAGGTGATTGGAGATAAGTGCCAAATTCAAACCAACCTTATAGAATTAGCTGAAGAAGGATTCATTTGGCTACAACCAGAAGCAGTTTTGGACCAGCGTGAGCATCACCTACGTCAGAGAACCATCAAGGAAGTGCTAGTCTAGTGGAAAGATACAACTCCAGTAGATGCCACTTCAGAACTAGCTACCATTCTGTAACAATTTCCTCACCTCAAGCCTTTAGGACAAGGCTGTTTTTAAGGGGCAGACATGTTAGGGTCCTAACCCACACATAGGTAGAACAATATATTCAGATGTATTAAAGGTCAATATTAATAAGGCCTTTCAATAAAATAGAATAAGGCGGATGTAAGAAGACCTAATAGAAGCTTCCACTTCTAGAAGGATCTTCCTCTAGATGCTTCTTTTTAGTATAAATAGGAGTCGAGGGTATGAGAACCCTAGCTTGGATATTATTGTAATAGAGATCTGCTCAACTGGAGTTTCCCCCTCGAAGAGGCTCATGAACATTGCTTTCAGATTCAAAGTGATATTTATGTTGTTATTCTTATATCATTTCAGTGTTATTGTGGTGAATGTTCTGGTTATATTGTTGTTATTCTACCATTACTAACATTTTATTTTTGTTCTGCATACATTTTATATCTGGTATATTAGATTGTGGGAAGACAAAATTACAACTAAGAGAGCCATGGGTAAAATCCATTTTCAAATGGTATATGGAACAAAAGTGAAATTTCCTATCAACCTAAAAATTCATGTTTATCACTTGTTGTGACAATTTACAATGAATCAAGAGGTTGTTCAAGCAAGAATCAATCAACTAGTAGAATTGGAAAAATCTAGGCGAGCAACATTCGATCACATGATAAATAATCAGGAAAGAATCAAAGAAACATTTGATTAGTAGGCTTATCAAATAAATTTTGTAGAAAGAGATCGTGTACTGATGTGGGACAAAAAAAAGAAGAATTCTGGTATACACAAGAAATTCGATAGCCTTTGGATTGGTCCTTATAAACTTAAAAAGTTGGTTGGAACAAATTGTTTCAATCTTATTGGTCTAAAAATTGGGGGAAAGTTGCATTTGTTGCTAAATGTGTTAAGCAAGTGGCTCCCGAGACACCTTAGGATCCAAATGTGACCCCACCAACTTAATGTACAGTAAATACTCTCCTTTTTGTTTTTTCAATGATGAATGACAATGGTATATATATAGAATCTTCCAGTAGGCTTCATACTTTTCTTTGTAATTCTTATATCACTAGATTGGGAATTAGAAAAAACCTTTGTCAAACTATTTGGAATGAAGACTTATTCCTGTGTTGTTGGCCTGGTTTCTCGGGCAGGATGCTAACAACATAGTATTTTTGTATAAATTTTAAAAATAAATATTAATATAAGTTGTTCCATGTATTTACAAAACAAAATTGACCCTCACATGTAGTCTTCATGTTTATAAAATTGTATATATTATGTATCTTAATATTTTAACTGTAAGACATGGAATATAATGGTTTTAGTTTGGAAATACTATAATACTCAACAAAACAAAGAGATGTACTTGCCTTTTAACAAAGAACATATTTCACAACATTATAAGACATAGTTTAAGTGTATTTTTCACTATTTTTGTTTAGTCACTTTTCCCATGTATGCACTATCATAGTATTAAAATAAATTCCAATAATTTTTCATTGTCTCATTGTTGAGATCAATGGAATTTATATTTTTCCTTATATCATTACTAAATAAATATAACTAAAAAATATCATCTTTTCAAACTTTTCGTATAATTAAAAATCTATTAAAACTTTTAAAAACATTCCCAAAACACTTGTGATTTCATAATTACAATTACCAATGCAACAATCACAAATCCCAAAGTCCTTAGAGTATCATAAATACACTTCACAATGCTCTAAAAATTTCATACATACAATTTCCTATGTAATAATGAATTACAATGTTGAGAGTTTTGTAAATAGGTTATTTCTAATCTTTTTATAGTCATGGAGTTAAGATGGTGTCGTTTATCTATAAATATTTGTTTTGACAAATTTGTGAGAGGAGAAATTTGTCTAGACATGAGGTTAAAATTTGAGTCCAGAAACCCTCCCATATCGTTAAGGCATGCCAATAGTCTATCCATGACAAATTTCAGTGCATACATAAAATGTTTGAAAAAATTTCAACGTTGGCCCCATTCGCAGGACCATGTTGCCGGTGTCTAGTCCTTGTGCAATTTTTGTTCCTCATTCATCGTTCCTTGACCATGGTGTAGTCCCCAAGATCCATTATTTTTGTACAAAAATACATACTAATGGCATAAAATTATCGATGAACTTTTTTCGTCGATAGTATAACAAATTCGTCATAAGATTATTTACATTCGTCTCTCTTGCGACGATATCAAATGATGTTTGGATTCATTTCATATTTGGTTTATCAACTTGAAATCTCAATTTGATACTTTGCAAGCTAGTTGGACCTTCAGTCAAATACAAATATGAAACTTGGAATCATTAACATATCTACTAGAACATATGAAAAATAAGGTTTAATATGGTTTCCATGATGAATCGATTATGGAAGAAAGTGGGTGTGTCACTCAAATTTGAGTCCAAAAACCCTCCCATATCGTTAAGGCATGCCAATATTCTATCCATGACAAATTTCAGTGCATGCAGAAACTGTTTGAAAAAATTTCAACATTGGCCCCATTCGTAGGTCCATGTTGTCGGAGTCTACTCCTCGTGCAATTTTCATTCCTCGCTCCTCGTTCCTTGACCATGGTGTAGTCCCCGAGATCCATTAGTTTTGTACAAAAATACATACTAATGGCATAAAATTATCGACGAACGTTTTTCGTCGATAGTATAGAAAATTCGTCGCAAAATTATTTACATTCATCTCTCTTGCGACGATATCAAATGATGCTTGGATTCATTTCATATTTGGTTTATCAACTTGAAATATCAAATTGATACTTTGCAAGCTAGCTAGACCTTCAGTCAAATACAAATCTGAAACTTGGAATCATTAAAATATCTACTAGAACATATGAAAAATAGGGTTTATGGTTTCCATGATGAATTGATGATGGAAGAAAGTGGGTGTGTGAGTAAAATTTGAGTCCATAAACCCTCCCATATCGTTAAGGAATGCCAATAGTCTATCCATGAAAAATTTCAGTGCATACAAAAATTGTTTGAAAAAACTTCAACGTTGGCCCCATTCGCAGGTCCATGTTGCCGGTGTCTAGTCCTCATGCAATTTTCATTCCTCGTTCCTCATTCCTCATTCCTTGACCATGGTGTATTCCACAAGATCCATTATTTTTGTACAAAAATACATACTAATGGCATAAAATTATCGACAAATGTTTTTCGTCGATAGTATAGCAAATTCGCCGCAAGATTATTTACATTCGTCTCTCTTGCGACGATATCAAATGATGTTTGGATTCATTTTGATATTTGGTTTATCAACTTGAAATCTCAAATTAATACTTTGTAAGCTTGTTGGACCTTCAGTCAAATACAAATATGAAACTTGGAATCATTAACATATCTACTAGAACATATGAAAAATAGGGTTTATGGTTTCCATGATGAATTGATGATGGAAGAAAGTGGGTGTGTGAGTAAAATTTGAGTCCAAAAACCCTCCCATATCGTTAAGGCATGCCAATAGTCTATCCATGACAAATTTCAGTGCATACAGAAACTGTTTGAAAAAATTTCAACGTTGGCCCCATTCGCAGGTCCATGTTGTCGGTATCTAGTCCTCGTGCAATTTTTGTTCCTCGTTCCTCGTTCCTTGACCATGGTGTAGTCCCCAAGATCCACTATTTTTGTACAAAAATACATACTAATGGAATAAAATTATCGATGAACTTTTTTCATCGATAGTATAGAAAAATTTTCACAAGATTATTTACATTCGTCTCTCTTGTGACGATATCAAATGATGCTTGGATTCATTTCATATTTGGTTTATCAACTTGAAATCTCAATTTGATACTTTGCAAGCTAGATAGACCTTCAGTCAAATACAAATATGAAACTTGGAATCATTAACATATCTACTAGAACATATGAAAAATAGGGTTTAATATGGTTTCCATGATGAATTGATGATGGAAAAAAGTGGGTGTGTCACTCAAATTTGAGTCTAGAAACTTGTTGGCAGCAGTGATATAATTACTATTTTTTATAAGCTTCCTACATAGGACCTCTAAATTTTCATTACTCGTCATGAGCATTGTCACTAAACGACACTTGTCACTTGTCACTTTTTACATATCTTCTTTTCGATTTTTGTTTTCATGACTGTAAGCATGAAGACTCGCAGCTGGAAATGACATTTTGTTTCGATTTTTTATCAAAGGAGAACTTCTCATGTGGTTTATTATAGAACTGTCGTATTTTTGCTATGAACATGATTGTTCTCCTTGTTTATAACCCCTTGGTTGTAAACATGCTTTGGTTTCATAAGTAAAAGACCTCTATTCATTAATATTCGATTGATATTGATGGAGTTTTGATTCATGAAACTTTGAATTATTCAATTTTTATTTGATGCACTTTGTAACCAAACTATGAATGCACATATTTTAGTTTTAAAGTGTTCTGATCCTAGTACGCACCCAACGCCAAGGTGGCATACGAAGTAAAACATGTCATTACTCTTTTGTATGGCCTCGGGCTTCACGATTTTTCTCCCACACATGGTTATTAATGCCTATGCCTACCATTTGAACTGCCATAGCATTGTTTTGTTGAGGCACGGGGCTATGGCTCTGTGGCTTTTTATCAAACCCTACCTGTGAAATCTGTGTTGATTCCATTCTATTCGCCATGTCTCCAGTGGTAAGGATTGAGCCCAATGGCATCCAAACCTTGCTATCATATGATAACACCAGGGACACTTTAGAAAGGAACGGTTGGCATTCGTTCATCAAAAAGTTTAAGGGTTTCAATCTGAGAGTTTCCCAAGAGTTCGCATTGAACTTCGATGGTTGCAGAGCAAAGATAGGTGACGTGCAGTTAGAGGTAACTGAGGAGTTTTTAATCCAAGCCATGGGTTTACCAGCTGTCGGGCAAAAATGGTTCAAGAATGCAAAAGTTGAAGAGGTCCCCTGGATTTTGATGTTCACCTCACGGAAAATCACTAGTTGCGATCGAGGTATGCCTGTCTCATCCTTAAAACCTAGGTGGCCTGATCTACTTACTATTGTGAAATAGTTCATTACGTGTGAAGGAAGATTTGGATTAGTTTTCCTGTATCATTTGCGCTTGTTGATGAGTTTCATTGACTTCCCGTTGAATATGCCCTACTTCCTGCTTAGAAGTCTGTACAAGATGGGAAAACGGTTTAGGAGACAGAGGTCCGATTCGAGTTTATTTCACCATGGGATTATAAAAATTATCCTTGTGCACCAGTTGAAATTACAAAATGATTGTTGGGATGCATTTATTTTATGAAATGGCTTTGGCAACAGTGAATTGGGACAGGTTGATAAACTAGTCATTGTCGAAACCGTCGTGAAACCTACCGCCTCTCCTCCACCACTCCTTCCCTGTGATATTGCCCCTAATAATGAACCCTCGACCTACCCTGATGTTACTCAATCGGACAATCAATCGGGTTCACACCCAAAGAGTTGCACTAAAACTGTTAAAAAACCCACAGGGAAGAAGCTAAAGGGCAGCGTCGATGTTAATTATAAGAATAAAAGGGCTGGTAGTTTGATTTCATGATGTGCATGAAATAAATTCAAACCCTGTGTAGACACAAACAACACAATTGAAGTCAGTGAAGACTCAGATTCAGAAATTGAGAGGTTTTTGGCTGAAGAAGATCCCATGTCATACGGGCTCTATCCCGACACACCCTATGACTATGTAAACAACCTGCCTCCATGTCTAAAAGGTAACCCAGAGTTCTCAGGCATTCAACTCTGTAATAAACCTACCTTTCACGTGGATGATTCTCCAACCCTTAATGCTGTCAGTGCCAATGCACAGTCCCTACAGGCATAGTGTGATGAGTGTCGATCCTGGATCGATAGGTATTATACAGATGTGCCTTTACTACAGTCCCAGCTTAAATATTTAAAAGACCAAGTGGATTCATTGACAAATGAGAACAGTAGACTCCAATCCTCAAGTAAAGGAGAAACGCCTAAAAATTACAGGATCTATCATTTTTAAGAATGTAGAAGCAGCAACAACAATCGTAAACTCCAAGATTGCTTGATATGTTTTGATACCGTGATTTGAGGTATGATTGTCTTTTTAATTTTAGCATGATTTTTTCACTCTCAAGATTAGGATAGACGATTTGATTGAATAGACTATCTTTCTTATAAATATTAGTTTGTTTTATTTATTGAATAAAATATGATTCTAGTTTCTATTATAACTAGCTACAAAATCGTAAGATTCTGTAGCCAGTTAGAAAAATCCGAATTGCTTGATTTGACAATTGAAAACATATCTAAAATCTTCCCATTTTCATTTGTTTTCAAGAACCCATGATTTCTAAGGAGATTTTAGACACTGTTGAGATCTCCCAGCCATATGAACTTTATGTTTTTAGTAAATAGATTAGGCTGTTGATATTTTTATTTAGTGAAATCAAGGTGGTTGCATCCCCCACATTTTTGGAACATATTTGATATTATCAACAGGAAACAATTTTGTTTCCTGGTACCTATATAAGCATGTTATTTTGTAAACATTTGATCATCTCTGCCTGGGAAAAACTATGGATTTCTCATTTACAGACTTGGATGGAATATAATACTCGTCATAGCTTTAGCTTTTCCGTATTGTGTTTTTATTCAAGTCATGTTTATTTCAATTTGTAAATATATTATGATTGCTTCCGCTGTCATGGTTTACTACGAGTTGATAGAATAAAAAATTATATATATTATCCATGTTTCATGTTCTAGATTTAACACACAATAATCATTCATTTAATTTGAATTAAGAGGTTTATCTCTATTTCGATCAAACGTTTATACGCAAGTTCCCATAGGAAGAATAATCTTATTGTGGCTGCTTGTAATATTATAAGGTTACTGTGACTGCATCTATTATATGTTCCCTTGTTATGATTCAAACTTCATCATTGCTGCTTCACATTTATTAGCTGCAATTTCAGGATCTGTCGCAAGTTTACCTCGTCAGATAAGGTGACTGGATGCTATACATCAAACATTTATTGGATGCGATAACAGGTCATCTTGTTACTAATGGCATAAAATTATCGACGAACGTTTTTCGTTGATAGTATAGCAAATTCGTCACAAGATTATTTACATACGTTTCTCTTGCGACGATATCAAATGATGCTTGGATTCATTTCATATTTGGTTTATCAACTTGAAATCTCAATTTGATACTTTGCAAGCTAGTTGGACCTTCAGTCAAATACAAATATGAAACTTGGAATCATTAAAATATCATTAGAACATATGAAAAATAGGGTTTAATATGGTTTCCATGATGAATTGATGATGGAAGAAAGTGGGTGTATGAGTAAAATTTGAGTCCAAAAACCCTCCCATATCATTAAGGCATGCCAATAGTCTATCCATGACAAATTTCAGTGCACACAAAAACTGTTTGAAAAAATTTCAACATTGGCCCCATTCGTAGGTCCATGTTGCCAGTGTCTATTCCTCGTGCAATTTTCGTTCCTCATTCATCGTTCCTCGTTCCTTGACCATGGTGTAGTCCCCAAGATCCATTATTTTTGTACAAAAATACATACTAATGGCATAAAATTATCGATGATTTTTTTTCGTCGATAGTATAGCAAATTCGTCTCAAGATTATTTACATTCGTCTCTCTTGCGACGATATCAAATGATGCTTGGATTCATTTCATATTTGGTTTATCAACTTGAAATCTCAATTTGATACTTTGCAAGCTAATGGAGCTTCAGTCAAATACAAATATGAAACTTGGAATCATTAAAATATCTACTAGAACATATGAAAAATAGGGTTTAATATGGTTTCCATGATGAATTGATGATGGAATAAAGTGGGTATGTCACTCAAATTTGAGTACAGAAACCATCCCATATTGTTAAGGCATGCCAATAGTCTATCCATGAAAATTTCAGTGCATACAAAAACTGTTTGATAAAATTTCAAAATTGGCCCCATTTGCAGGTCCATGTTGTCGGTGTCTAGTCCTAGTGCAATTTTTGTTCCTTGTTCCTTGACCATGGTTTATTTGTTGGAGTTACTTCACACACACCTAGGATTTGTTTTTCCTAAGGTTATTCCTTGTTTATTAGTCATAATTAGTCATTATCCAGTCTCCTATCTTTTAGGGGAGAATATTCCACCTGGAGAATATTCTCTTTCAATTGACACTTTAGTTTGACTAGTTGAGTTGAGTTTAGATGTTGCATTGGTTTTTTCACCATGAAACATTGGGATCATCAAAAACTCGCTACTCTTTGTTCACTGAAGACTAGTTGACTAGTTAACTCAGTTAGGTGGGAGTTCACTCCCATAACTGCCTGAGAGACTAGACTAGGTGGAAGTTTACGCTTGTAACTGCTAGTGTGTGTCTAGATATATCTAGAACACCACTATGGCTCATTATTTACTCATGTATCCTATAGCTATTGTAATTTATTCACTCTTTGAGTGTGGAATACGGTTAATGAGAATTCTTCCATTCTTTCTATCTTGCTTCTTCTTTCTCAATTTCACTCTGCAAATGTGTGTAGTATTTTCTAGCTAGATCTATTCTGTGTAGGTTCAACACATTGTCATGGTATTAGAGTTGACGGAATACTAATAAAAATCTACAGCAAATCAGTTTTTTGCAGGTACAAAAGATTGAAGACAACAAAAAGATGGATTATTCACCGAAAATACTTCTCACGCCTCAGAACTATTTGGAATGGAAGCCAAAAATTATGCTTCATCTTAGATGTAGAGGCTTGTACCAAATAATTATGGAAATGGAAGTAGAGCCTGATTCTGTTGATGAGAAAAATGATTTTCTCAATAGACAAGATATGGCCATAGGAAGTATCGACATGTCTGTTTCTCCCGAACTTTTCCATCAAGTATATGAAGAATCAAAAGGATTAACTCCAAATTAATTATGGACTAGATTGGAGGTTCTATTTGGGAATAAAGAATATTGTGAATATTTTATGCAAGAGGTCAAACAAATAGGGCCAGAAGAGAAGCCATTAGAAGATCAAGCCTCTTATTATGAAGAGGCTTCTACAAAAGTTTTTGCATAAATTTGTATTCCAATAATTGAAGATGATGTCTACTCCAGTTTAGATTTGTTTTTTGAAATTCATGTGGAAGATATATGGCATGCATCTCAGGATTTACATGCAGAAAATTTTGCATGAACCATGCATGCATCTCAAGAGTCACATGCAGACACTGTTGCATGCACCATGCATGCATCTTAGTAGACAAAAAGGGAGCCACGCACATCAGATGCCATTATGATATTTTCTGAGCCAAATTTGTAGAAAAAAATTGGATATTTGAATTCCTCTTGGGAAAATATCCAATGTCAAAAAAACAATCATTTGAAATGGAGTCCAGAAAGTGAAGTTATGATCATTTTAAAATCAACAAAATTTCAGCATTTTTCTAGAAACGGCCGTACGGTTTTCAAAATTTTATCCAAAATTTATTTGGATATTATTCATTACAAGAAGATAAAGTGGATATGTGTGGAAATATAAATGATTCATATACTTCATCAGATCCGTGCAGACATCTACATCTTCAACAAAATATTCAAAGAGCACAAACTTGCACAGTTGCGAGGTCTTCTTGGAGTGAAGGACATGGTTGCTTAGCAACTATTTTTTTTCCGTCTCATTTTTTATTTTATGCATTATAATTTGAGGGGGGGGTTTGTTCCCATGAGGTTTTCCCTCTTTCGTCGTTTAGTTCAGTGTATCTTTTGTATTTGGGTACCTAACATGGCCTCGTAGCCGGGACCCATTCTTTATTTTCACCATAGTGATGTTCAGGGGGGTGTTGGAGTTACTTCACACACACCTAGGATTTATTTTTCCTCAGGTTATTACTTGTTTATTAGTCATAATTAGTCATTATCCAGTCTCCTATATTTTAGGGGAGAATATTCCACCTGGAGAATATTCTCTTTCAGTTGACACTTTAGTTTGACTAGTTGAGTTGAGTTTATATGTTGCATTGGTTTTTTCACCATGCAACATTGATATCATCACCAACTCACTACTCTTTGTTCATTCAGTTAACTGAAGACTAGTTGACTAGTTAACTCAGTTAGGTGGCAGTTCACTCCCGTAACTGCCTGAGAGACTAGACTAGGTGGCAATTTACTCTTGTAACTGTTGGTGTGTGTCCATATCAATCTAGACCACCACTATGGCTCATTAGTTACTCATGTATCCTATATCTATTGTAAATTATTCACTCTTTGAGTGTGGAATATGGTTAATGAGAATTCTTCCATTCGTTCTATATTGCTTCTTCTTTCTCAATTTCTCTCTGCAAATGCATGTAGTATTTTCTAGCTAGATCTATTATGTGCAGGTTCAACACATTTACAGTAGTCCCCAAAGATCCATTATTTTTGTACAAAAATACATACTAATGGCATAAAATTATCGACGAACTTTTTTCATCGATAGTATAGCAAATTCGTTGCGAGATTATTTACATTTGTCTCTCTTGCAATGATATCAAATGATGCTTGGATTCATTTCATATTTGGTTTATCAACTTGAAATCTCAAATTGATACTTTGCAAGCTAGCCGGACCTTCAGTCAAATACAAATATGAAACTTGGAATCATTAACATATCTACTAGAACATATGAAAAATAGGGTTTATGGTTTCCATGATGAATTGATGATGGAAGAAAGTGGGTGTGTGAGTAAAATTTGAGTCCAGAAACCCTCTCATATCGTTAAGGCATGCCAATAGTCTATCCATGAAAAATTTCGGTGCATACAAAAACTGTTTGAAAAAATTTCAATGTTGGCCCCATTTGCAGGCCCATGTTGTCGGTGTCTAGTCCTCGTGCAATTTTCATTCCTCGTTCCTCATTCCTTGACCATGGTGTAGTCCCCAAGATCCATTATTTTTGTACAAAATTACATACTAATGACATAAAATTATGGTCGAACTTTTTTCATTGATTGTGTAGCAAATTCGTCGCAAGATTATTTACATTCGTCTCTCTTGCGACGATATCAAATGATTCTTGGATTCATTTCATATTTGGTTTATCAAATTGAAATCTAAATTTGATACTTTGTAAGATAGCTGGACCTTCAGTCAAATACAAATATGAAACTTGGAATCATTAACATATCTACTAGAACATATGAAAAATAGGGTTTATGGTTTACATGATGAATTGATGATGGAAGAAAGTGGGCGTGTCACTCAAATTTGAGTCCAGAAACCCTCCCATATCGTTAAGGCATGTGAATAGGCTATCCATGACAAATTTCAGTGCATACATAAGTATTTTGTCTTTTTTAACGACTATGTAACGAATCTCAATTCTAAGAAGATTCAAATAGGTAACAATATTGATGAAATCTTATACGATCATGATGGTATAAAAATGAAAGAGCTTCTCTTGGTTTCAAGAATAATTTATCCTCTAATGAAAAAGGCCAACCACGTGAAGGTGGAAGCTCACATGGCCCCTCCCCTCCTCCTCACATCACTCTCAATTGATCCCCAAAAACCAATCTATAAAATATAAACTAATTGAAAACAATGTCCTATTTATAAGATTCATGCATAGAAACTACAAAAACAAAAATTAATGAAGGTACATGAAATTATGTGTTTCTAAATGATATTTTTAGTCTACCACATACTTTACTATATTGACAACTATTTTCAGGTTTCAAATAGTAATTAAACAACATGTAACCTAGGATATAAAAACGTCGCATAAAACTTAAAAACATGTAATTAACCCATGACATTAAAAGTAAATTATTTTAAGAGAATAATGCATACAAATTAAAATATTATATAGTCACGTACCTAATCCAACCTCAACATCTGTGTAATCATCCTTATTCTCTATATTGATCTTCTTCATCGAAATCGACATGTGTATCATCATCTGGTTCTAAAACGATGTTGAAAGGATTGATGATATCGTCATCATCATCAATGTCATTTTCGAGCATATTTTCATCGACATCATCATTAGGAATTGCAATATTGTCTCCCACACCTAGATCATGATATTCTTCATTTTCTTCATCTGTCGACCCTCCATGATCTTCCGGCTCTGTCTGATATTTTGTCGAATCATCTTCTTGATCTTCAATATCATATTCTATCTGTAAATGAGTATACTTAATTGGCCTTCCTCTTGGATCATATCTAACAACAAATGACCAATCCCTTTCACCTGGAACATTTGAGTAAAAGACCTATTCACATTGGCTTGGAAAAACATAGTGATCGTGTCCTCTTTCAAACATCGTTGTTTTGATCATTGGAAATCCATTGGCATGTTGAATAACAATTCTTTCCTCATCACGTTCATGCATTCATAACCTATACCATTTGACATCAAACATAACTAGTTTGAAGGAATTAAAGTCACACTCAAGTATATCGTTTAAATACCCATAGTATCTATTTTCAGACTCTC
>ML798152.1:324723-337625 GCA_009831015.1 Picea engelmannii
GGTACATATTGATGAGTCATTGTTGATGATTGGTTGACACGTGATTGGTATATACTTGGTACATGGTTGGATGCACTTGTTTATGGTACAGGTTGATTACAGGTTGTTTGGCACAGGTTGGTGCATGGTTGATGCTCTTGTTTATGGTACAGATTGATATATGTTCAGGATTGTTGCCTCATCTTAGTTGGTGCTGAGAATGCAAGCTAAGTCTTGCATATAGAGCTGGTGCTCTTGTAGAGTTGTACTCTATTCAATTGTTGCTGATAAACCCCAAGGATTGTAGTCCGTAATAAAAAGAAAATTGTACATACATCTTGTGTTCTTTGTGTTCATTGTGGTGATGACTTGTTGATGATATATTGTTGATATATGTTGCTGATATGTGCTCACATATAAATGGATATAAATGAAAACAATGGGTAATGAATAAATGTTGAATGCTAATTGATGAGTTTTTGTGCAAGAGGGAAGTTTTGGGAAAAAGAACCCCACACTCATTCACCCCCCCTCTAAGTGTGGTAGGTGTGTCCAACAATTGGTATCAGAGCGGGCCTTCACTACAAGCCTTAACAAGCTTGAAGGAGATCCATAGACACAGGTCACTACCTTGGCATGGTGATCAGATGATGGCAATGTCACCCACAAACACCTAGTGGAAATGATAAGGTTGGCTCGTGATGAGACCCTCTTTCTCTCAGCTATGAAACTGAGAGATATTACCCTGGTTTGGTGACCAGATGATGGAAATGTCATACCACTAGATATCCATAGATGTGATAGGTTAGCTCATGATGAGACCTACTTTCCTTCAACTAACCTTTTAAGCATTTTCTTATATTATGGGTCCCCTTTACTCAAAGATAAGTGTTTCACTACTTTCGTGGGTGATCCCTGAGCGAAGCATATGGAAGGTTTATACAAGGATTTTATCTTTTACACAACATCAATACCTATAGGCCTTCAACCCCTTCTTTCCAAAGAATGAGGGACAACCCCTTCTTGGGTCAATACAACCTAAAATCCCAAGAGATAAGGAAATGGTGGGGAATAATGATGGAAAGTGGTAAGTATGGTCGGGAATGGTACGATGGATTATTAATGGAGTTCCTAGTGTAAAAATCATCCCCAATGAAGACCACTTACTAGGGCACAATGTCAACCACCACGGTGAAGTAGGGAGAAAGGCATAATTTCCAAGCATATATCATGAAATATAGAGCAATATAAGATTCAACATACTTAATTGGATTAAATATTCAAATGATGCTCACCATAATACTGACTTGTACCTCATGGAGCAAGGCCCACTTCCTTCCAGAAGCCAGCTAATGTGGTGGATTCCATCTGGAAATCTGTGACCATTTGTGGTGGTGAGAGGGGTTTCCATCTGTGAAAAAGGGTATTGTTGGTCATGTGGTCTCGCGAAACTCCATATATGCAACCTGAGGGCCTCAAGACATAATATCCTTATTCATCCACAAAATGGGGATAACAGGACCATAATAAATGAAAGGAAAATAAAGGGATTGGAAAATTGTTGCATTGCAAACAATGGATGCAGAACACCCTCCACAATGACACCCGTAAATGAGACAATATGAGTCCTTGATATGTCAAGAACTCCATGCCCAAAATTCATACCCTCATCCACCTCATCTTCACTACATGGCCTAGAGAGGGTCTTCTTGGGAAACAATCCTTGAATTTGGGGTTGTCCTACCCAATAGGGCACCATGATGACCCTCCCATACCTAAATTTGGCAAAGTCTATAAGGTGTTTGAGCATTTGTTTGGTTTAAAAAGGGGGGATTTAATGCACATGCTTGGGTGGTTATTTTATTAAATGTGTCTTACTTGGCATGATACATGTGACTTGTGGACCCTTGGAGGGCATACTTGTTTTTCTTTGTAGGACCTTTCCCAAGTAAAGTTGTTCATGAAGGGTCTAAGCCACTTGGACCTTCAGAGGAGCTTGAAAGCCCATTGGTTGTATGTATCACCCCACACATTAGAGCCCTTGGAAGATGAAAATTGAACTTGAGAAGGTGACTTTAGCACTTGAATTATGCTTGGGACCATGAAGAGAGTATGACATTACCATCTTATTCCCAAACATCCCCCCTTGGGAGGCATGAAATCACATTTTTGATGGAATGTTTGGCTTGTTTGGCACATTTGGTGATGTTGTGGGATTGAAGCCCCACTCTATTTATTGATTTTGGGATGATGTGGAAGTCTTATAGCTTTAAATCCTAGACTCTGGAGGCTTTTACATCGCACATGCCACCTTGGAGAGGAATTTTATGGTCTAACGTCCCAACAATTTTTATTTTTGGTCATTTTGTAGACTACGTGGGGAAAACAAACAAAATGTCTTGCTAATTAAGCATTGTAACTTAGGTTTTAGGCCTAAAATCATGGGTGTAATTGTAAAGTGGACAAACATGACTTGGTGTTTCCTCATATAAATATGAGGCAAGTCATTTTTCACAAATCATAACTCATCACTTTGAAAAATTCTCTTGGACTAAAATTTCGGCCCTCTTGGGTAATTCACTATCTCTCTTTTCTTATCACAATGGATGCAACACTTGTTATTTGGGGTTATAAAGCTATCAAATTCTCTTGGAGGTATTTCTTTGGAAACTTTTGGATGATATCTTTGTAGTAAGGGTTTCTTGCATGTTATCTCTTGGATTTTGGTGAGCAATTTCCGCAATTTATTGTCATTTTGCTTGTTAAATTAAAAAATATATATCTTAAACCCTAGGAGGACTAAAAGGGCTTACATCCTCCACCAAGGTTTATTTATTTTTGCTATTTATGTGCTATAAGTATTGCAACAAGAAGTAACAATATTTACACCCTTGTTGCAAGGCTTAGCCAGGGTTTATTTCTCTATGAAGTAACAGGGTTTACACCCCTAGACAAACTTCAAACCCTAGTTCATCTTGGTTTTCAAGCTAGATTATTTGGAAGGATTGTTGTTGAGTTTTTTAAGGGTTTAAGTGTCAAAAAATATATCTTCTTCCTCTTTTCCTATTTTTCCTTCCAAGGAAGAGACTCCATTCACCCGATAACAAGGCACTAATCTTTGCATTGTAGATTGTTAATTGTTGCATTGGTAAACGTGAAATTCGAGATTTTGGAATTGTTCAAGTTGGATTTGGATTTTACATGATTTAGAATATATCATGTTCCAAGGGTATCTTGATTGATCAAGTGGTTAGTTTGTTGTAATAAACATTGATCTACAACCATTAGGGCTTCAATAAGCTTACTCTCTTATACTCTTTTTCCACTTTTCTACCGTTGAAAATTACTTGTAAGTTGTGATAATTGTTCTATTGATAATAATCTATTGAATGGGTGGTTTATTTGCTAATTTCAATGGTTATAACTTTCTTATGTAGAAAGTTTTTTCTACAACCATTGGGATATCATAAATACTTGTTGATAACACTCTTAAACAATCCTCCTTTGCTATCAATATTTTGTCTTAAACATTAGAACATTGTGTACTGGTTACAAGTTTTATTTTCCAATATCATATACTTGATTTTGATGGTTCAATTTGTAGTTGTTTTGATCCTTCATTGATGATATATATTTCCTTATTGTTTCAATTTTGTGACAACAAACATAACTTGTTGTTTCCCTCTTGTTCTAGGGCTTATTTTCATCATACATTGTCTTGGTTTTGTTTGTATAACATTGGTTTTCTTGGTACTCTCCATTGGAAGCCTTTCCTTGACTGATACTCAACCTCCATCAATCTCCTATAACCTTTCATTGTGACCTATAGGGGTGCTTCATTATTCTCCTTAGCTTCTCCCTTGCAAGCCCCCTAGGGTCATCCGAGAAGCCTCCCTTGTGTTGGACTTGTCTATCACTAAACCGGGGGGGATATCTATTGAGGTGACAATGATAGGTGTCCCCAGTTGTGTCTCACACTTGTTTCTTGGGTTGAGATTTTCCCAAACCACAATTTGTGCGATAACATTACGTACAAAAAAACAAAGATGTATTGAGCCACTCAACTTTCACAAGGATTTCCCTTGGTCTTTCTTCGATAGGGCCAGTTAATATAACTCTAGGACAAGTAGAGTGGGTTTCATACTCTATATACATGATAATATTCATTATAGGTTCAAAGACATTTTGGGAGCAGGCTCAAATAACAAGGTTGAATTGATGTCCTTATTCTTCCTCTCGAAATGTATTATTACAAAAAATGTGGAAAATTTGATGATATTCGACGACTCGTCCTTAGTTATTATTTTTTTAAGGGATGGGGTTAGATAAAAAATATCTCTCTTGCAAATATTTCCAGCCAAACTCAACACATACTACAACTGTTAACTCATATAAACGTTTGTCGTATCTTCAGGGAGTTGAACTTAGAGGACGATTCATTATCAAAACAGGGTTTATCTCTACAGGAGGGCCACTATGAACTTTAATTCTTTAATGATGGATTGGTACAGTCAATATTAGGCATATCAAATGAATTTTAATGTAGGTCTTGGAATTTACAAAAGGACTGTTGAAATGTTTTGCAAATCCCTTGTTTATGATAGACAATATAGATTTTGACTATTGATTTTGATATGATATTTTGACTATAACTACATATTGGCTGTTAAATTAGGGTAGCTCAAACATGTTATTTTGCATTGGCTCGGAGTCAAAGCATGCAAAAGTCGTCTGAAAACTTTCTTAGGATTACTTTATTTTTATAAAGTGACTTTTATAAAAAAAAAAACACACATTAATTAATTTTAGCTTTGCTAAAGTTCCTAAAGTAAATTTAAGTAAACTTTAGATCATATATTGACCGTAGATCTAAGTCGACCTCATTCATAGATCGAGGTGATGATTATGAGGCTATATATATTGAGGTAAAAGAAACGAGGAAAAATAAATTCGACTCAGTGTGACAGGTGAGTGTTGAAGAGTTGAGGAGAAGAGAAAGATTAAAAAACAAGGGAAATTTCCCAAGGCAAGGGTGATTTACCAAGAAAGGGTGCATTTCCCAAGGCAAGGGGAACATTTCCAAAGGAAATGACATGCATACCAAGACAAGTAGGGCACAAATACAAAGGAATCCATACAACACCATGTGTAGCAGGTTGCAGGGATTGTAGGGTGCATGTGTGGCTAGATGCATGTTTTCCAAGGTAGATTACAAGAACTAATCCAAGTTGTACAGGTCATACAAAGGATGGGAAGTTTTGGAATGATTCCCAAGGAAACATATAGATTCATTTAATTATTTAATTTTCCGCTATAATTTTAGAATTCTTTGTGGGCTCTGAAATCAATAACAATATCTCATTTGTTGGTTTTCCCTTTGGGTTTTTTCTAGGGGTATTCTACCCAAAAATAACTGTGTCAAATTGTGTGATTGGTTTACTATTTCTGTTGTGCATATGTTGTTAATAAGCTCAATGTATTTATGTTCGTAAAAATAAAATATGGAATTTTATTGTTTTTGTACATGCATGCATCTGAAATTTATTTTTTATTGGAAGTAGGAATCATATTTGGGCTTAATAAAATTTACATGGTATCAAAGCTTCTTCTATGAAATAAAACAAAGACTTTGGTATCAATATCTACAGAGTTATTGTGACAGGCACTAAAACCCTCCATTTTTTGTTTGATCTTGTTTAACTTCCTAAAAATGGATCCCCTTATCTTTTGAGCCTAAGAGAAAGAATCATAAGTCTCCCTCTCCATATCAAGATTATTTTGATAACCCATGTTTCACTTGAAAAACAAAAAGTGATAAATAATTGGTATTAAAATCCAAATTTGAAATCAGTAGAGTTACTTCAAACTCCTCTAAATAGTTCAGAGGAGTTACTTCCAACTCCTCCGAACACATCGCGAGAGTTACTCTCTCGACTTCTGAACTGATCAAAGAAATTTCTCTTTGGCCCTTTGATCAAACTGACCCCAACCATCGCATTTAATGTCATAAATGATCATTTGGATATATAAACAGAATGGGGTTAGGTTTAGTGCTATCCTACCATTTGCAAGTGAAAAACGAAACCTGAGGTTAAACGTGCCGAGTTGAACTGCGTTCAAACATCTCACCTATCCATACTCACCATGTGGCGGCAAGATCCAAGTAAGAGCACCACACCTCTCTTCTATTCTAAGGTTATGGTTAGGTCTTTGTTATTGTTAGTTTTTTCCTTGCTCCTTACTCCCTTTCCCTAGATCGATAATCCTCATCCCCAGTCCTAGTCATTTCAGTCTCGGCAACACCCCCTTCGCCAACCTTATGTTTTCTTAGAGCTTGTTCCTTTCCACAGAATGAATGATTGGTCTGCCCCCTTTTCCTTCATCGAGATAAACTTTATTTGCACCATTTCACTTAATCCTGGAAATCCATGAAACTTGCCCCAAGCACGTATACCATGAACTAGAGGGATCTAGGGTTTCCTCACATCTCTCTAAACTCACCATTGTTTTTACCTGGATCGCCTAGCCATTTTTGCAAAAAATCCATAATTCTTGTTGGCCCTTGACCAAGTTTTGAGGATCCTTGGTCATGTTTTACCTATTTTGGGACTTCACCAGGCTGTCGAAGGTGAAGCCCATGACGAAGCGGAGATTGCGGGATCTTGGCCCCTTTTAGGACCCTTTTTGGGATTTGGGATTATGTAATGGGTATGGGATTTCGACCCATGGGTTTAACCATGTTTAGGCCTATTTTGTAATGTATAAATAAGTAGCTAGGCAATGTAAGAGAGAGACCAAAGACCGGAAAGAGACCTAGTATGCCAATGTGCTAAGTGATAGAGCTGGATCTATGTGATTAAGAGTTGTAAGTTCTTTGTGCATACTGTGTGAGTCTTGCAAGGCTAGTGCAAGTAACTGTAATAGATTGTGTGAAGGATTTGTGATATACCCTAGCTAGAAGAAGGAGGATCCAGTGGAGTGCGCGTAGATCTCCTTTCTTCTGCGGAGTAGAACTCAGATGCTATGTTCCTGTAAGAAGCTTTACCAAGATAATAAAGAAGAGAAGAGTCGGTGGACGTAGCCCCAGGGTGGGGGTGAACCACGTACATGCTGTGTTGCTATGATTTGTGTGATGTATTGATGTGCTTATATGTTTACTTTCTTAGTGATTTAATATAGATGAATGATAGATAGATCTGTTGATGGATGTTAAATCTGACTTATGTAGGTATGCTTAGTGCTTGAGTACCTTATATCTAAATGAATACTATGATACTCTGTAATTAGGGTTTAATTGCACTATAAATAAGACTGGATATGGATGAATGTTAACTAATGAGTGATTTGTTAAGTGTTAGAATCATAGATTTGTGTCCCAACAAAGGTTGCAGACATTTGAGTCCTGCAACCACCCCTGCCTTTACCTCGAGTGAGACTTCATTTTCTTCGCAGGTGTTGTTGAAAGGGCCGGTAGTTAGGGTTTTGTTGGTGCATTGTTGTAGCGTTGAACCCTGGGTCTTCCCCTGTGCCAACAATTGGTTCCGTTGCTGGGACTAAAACTGTGATTGCTGGGAACTGAGGAAAAATAAGCTTTGTGCGAAGATCTGGCATAAAAATGTGAAAGCTCTGTGCGTAGATCTGTCGCTCTAGTGCGTAGTATTCGACTTGATCTGTGAAGCTCTGTGTTAAGAAAAGAAGTCTGATCTGGAGAAAATAAGTAAGATCTGAACGCTTTCTTCTCTGATAAGAGGTAATAATAGTGAAAAGTTTTAGATCTGGAAGCTTTGTGCTCTGCTGAAGATAAGATTAGTAGAATTTTTTTGTTTCTAAAGTATGGATCTAGGTATGTTTAATAATATTTGTCTTAGCTTGAAAACTAGGGCACTGATAGAAGAATGAAGATTTGATATGAGTAGATATGATAAGAATAGTGAAAGATATGTTATACCTATGCATAGAGAGAATGTTTGGACTAACAAATGGATGCAGGATCCTAGACATAATTTTTTGTAGTTTAGCTACCATGATCCTAGTGCACAGTATAGGAGAGGTTGGGGAACATTTAAGAGAAAGAGATGATTAACCCTTTGTTACAGTTGCAGAAGACCAGGACATCTTCCTAAGGAATTCCCTGGTAGAAGATTTAGTTTCCTCTGTTGCAAAACTATGGACCATGAAGTTTTGGATTTCCATAGAATGATTACTAAGGTTGAAAGGATGAATATGAGACAAGAAGACCATGAGAAAGGTCAAGCAACTGAGATTACGATAGAACCCGAGAAAGAATCTAAAAAATTATTGCTACAGATGAAAGAAACCCTGAATGACCACCAACATATCATCTTATCAGAGATCTTCAAAGAAAAAGAGTGCATTGAAACAAGAATAGGAGACTTCTAAATTGACTGTGTGCTAGATGAGGAAACACATGTGAATATCATGACATAAATAACTTGGAAATGTTTAGGGGAGCTTGCTATGATTCCTTCATTAGGAGGAATATGATTATTCAGAGGAAAGTTGATAACCCTATGTGGAAGACTTACCCAGATATCTATGAGTGCTCATGGAACTTCGACAGAGGAATAATTTGAAGTTGTTAAATTTATTGAGAACATCGCTCCATTTGATATGTTACTAGGAAAACCTTGGATTGAAGGAGATCAGGCCAGAAGGAAAGAAAAAGAAGTCTTATAACAAAATAAGCAAGAGTTGAAAGATTTCATGACTAGGAGGATCACACAACTGATTGAAGAATAGGAGAACCGAGAAAAGTTATTTAAAACCAGAGAATTGGATGTCAAAGTGGGAAGAACACTAGAAGACCCACAAAAGACTGAAGTACCTATTCTAGATACAGAGGAAGTATTACCCTTGACTTCTAGGAAAGAATGTCATAAATGCGAAGTTACTCTGCCAAAAGAAGATAAGAATCAGAATGGAAAAAGGAATTATGAGACGAAGCTCACTGGAAAGAAGGCTAGAAAACTAAGTAAGAAGAGAGCTAAGATCAAAAAGTCACAAAAGGTTCCAGAGGGAACATCGTAGAAGGAAAATTTGCAAAAGTGGAACTTTGCCGGAATAACAGAACTGCGTCATATGGCACTTTGCCATGGCGAAGCAATATAGTCATTGTGAAAAATATAACCATTCGACCGACAAATCGAACAGGTAGAAAGGAATTTATGGTTATAAAGTTTGCCACAGGACCATTGGGACAGCGCCATAACAGACATAACTGCGTTAATGAAGGCTTCTTAACTGTTGCAAGGGATCAATTGACAATTTATCTATTTATCCTGTCATGCCACGCAACGAGAACACTTTTTCCAATCGTGACTATCTAAGCCCGCATAATAGTTGATTTTACACAATGATCATCGTGTTATTTCCATCTATCCCATTGCATTGAGCAGTTACTCTTCGAACCCGAGATATCCAACCACAAGCGTGTATGTACAAAGAACTTAGTGCACTCGAAGAGACTGTGAAGGAAGTACTCACTGACCTCATGATTGAGAGAGTCATGTCTAAGAGAGTCATGTCTGTGGGTGTAAAAGCGTCATCGATGAGAGGAGTGAAAGCCTCTCTGTCGAGTGCTCATGGAGCCAGGCCATCTCGACCATCAGCTGAAAAGAGAACCAAACACAGAGATGACCTAGCCAATGCAAAGTTGATCCCAACCATATTTCCCGACTACATCTCGCCTCTGGCCAGTATAGTAAGTCGAGATAGTGTGCCAAGATATTTTGAGTACACCATGGTTACTGCGTACCTCCCAAAGGGGATACGCGCAGTTCGAGTGTAGAAGGACAATATCACATCATTGAAGTTCAGTGAATTCAACCTTGAAGATCACAAGAACTATAGTATGCATGCCTCTTATAAATACCTGACCAGGATGAAGGGGAAGAAATCAAAAATAACCCCCCAACCATGGACGATGAACCTCGCACAGTCCACCCTGTTAAACATAATGAAAATCCTACACTTTGGAAGGAACCAAGAAGTCAATGCCTGTGTCAAGCTATTGATTTCATGTTACCATGGTGGCTACTTATGGATAGACTATTGTATCACAGTTGATCTAACGTTGATCCATAGAACCATAGGATTAAGTATGCAAGGACCCAACCTGCAGGAGTTCTATCAAGGAAAATCCACAGATCACGCACTAGCACAGAAGATCAAGGATACATACAGTGATGTTGAGAAGGGGACACAAGGCTACAAGGTAGCCTCCATCTAGAATGGCGCAGTGCGCCTAGCCTGCCAGCTAATAGCCAGAAAGTTAGTAAGGAAGAACAAACCTATGCAGGTCACAGGATTTGTCATTGACCTTGTAGGAAAGTGCATGGAAGGTCTAAAGATGAACTGGGTGAAGTACCTAGTTAATCAGTTGGAACTTGATTGTCGCGAAGCACAGGATCAGGTCTACGAGTTTCACTTTAGTTGGCTCCTGATCCTCATCACCTTTGTTTCCTTGGAGATGCTGGAAGGTGCGACCTTCTTGTATATTGAACCATTCGAGCCACTTTATGTGAAGTTCACCACACTCTGGTACTCGAGTGATATGAACAAACAGTGGCAGTCGAACGTTGTTTTTCACACGTATTACCTTCAACTAAAGAGAGCCATCAAAGTTGAACCTCGCATGACTCTGAACACCCTATAGAGGTTTCAACCCCTAATGAAGTTTTGCGCAAATCGACACTTCATATACCTTACAATGCGAGGAAATGGACATAAGGAGCAACTTCAATATTACTACAAACTCATAGAAGAAGACCTTGAGGAGATCACTAAGGACTGGTCAGCAAACCTCCTTATTCTGACAAATCCTGCAGAGATGTATGACCCTAACAGCCCATAAACCACGCAGAAAGAACATGATACACCCGAAACCAGCAGAACGAAGAAGACCGAATAGGTCCAAGATTTAAGTAGTGCCTCAGGAAACACTGCTTCAATATCACTTGACCGAGGGGGTGATGACGAAGTAGAAGAAATAAATGGAAAAGGATCTGAATAGAATCCAGGTGAAGTAAAACCACCCAGAGATGAGGTTGATCCCCTGAATAAGAGGAAGGTTTCACCCCCGAAAACTTCTTCCCGAAAGAAATCGAAAGCCACCGTGACCAATATGAAGACTGTGCTCACTACCTATGATTTTGACTTCATCATAGAAACCCTAAATGAAGCTTCGATAGAAATTGTGGAGAAACAAGAAGCTAAGAAGGAGGAAATGTATGAAATAATTAAGGTCAAATTTTGAGGGGTACAACAGGCCCTTCAGTCTAGTCGTGTAGTTTCCACTGCGCCCCTGCCATCAGGAGAACTAGATTTGGGATATGAACCAACCCAACTCTGCCAAATAGCTAATGCAGTCGAAGCTCGCCTTTGTCACGCTCAAGAAGAAACAGAACAAGCCACCCAAGACTTGAAGCAAGTGCAAGGCATACTCGTAGAAAAAACACGTAGTTGCAGAACAGGAGAAGGCTTCTCTCCAGACAAAGTTTGAAGAAGAGAAAGCCCAAATGCAATAAGAAAAAGAACAGTTGCTCGCAAAGCAACTCGAAGTGAAAGAAGTAGTCAACAGAGCCCTCCACTTTGTGACAGGGTTATAACCACAGGTAGAAGACTGAGTCACACACCAAGTAGAGTATCTTGTAGAAGCTATCTAGCAGCTCCAGCAATGAATAGCAGAATTAGAGCTCTGCACCGTGCCCGACACCCCATAAGATGTAAGGGATCAAAGAGAAGCAACTGCTTGAAGTGCAGTTGAAAGAATCAAAGTCCTTGCCATGGAATATAAGCAACTGAGTGATTGCAGTGCCCATATGTATGAACAACTCACTGAGAATCTAGAATTGAGGGCACTGGACTCACAGCTACAGGAAGTGAAGAAGCAAGCAGAGACCATACAGGTGCAGTTGAAGCCCCTGTCAATTGTGGAAATAATGAAGAGATCCCAAGAGAAGCGCACTGCCCAGCAGCAGGTCCACACTATTCAAAGCATAGTTATGGAAGTAACTCAGAGGCTCCAACCTATACAGGATGAGGCTTACCAACTGTTCACATAGATCAAAGGCCGAGGAGTGGAACTAGAGAAAGTCATCATCGCAACTGAACAATGCCTAGAGGGACCTGTCAATGAAGAAGTCATACAAGAGTTCGTTGAACAAGAGGTCATGGCACAATAACAAGTCAAAGCAGCTCGAGCCAAGATTGAGGCTTTTGAAGTAGAACTAGTCAGATCGGAGAGAGTCAGGACGGGTCACAAGTGAGTGTTGGGGGCCTATTGTCCCTTGACCAAGTTTTTAGGATCCTTGGTCATGTTTGACCTATTTTGGGACTTCACCAGGCTGTCGAAGGTAGAGCGCAAGATGAAGCGGAGATCGCGGGATCTTGGCCCCTTTTAGGGCCCTTTTTGGGATTCAGGATTATGTAATGGGTATGGGATGTCGACCCATGGGTTTACCCATGTTTAGGCCTATTTTGTAATGTATAAATAAGTATCTAGGCAGTGTAAGAGAGAGACCGAAGACCGGAAAGAGACCTAGTAGGCCGGTGTGCTAAGTGTTAGAGCTGGATCTATGTGATCAAGAGTTGCAAGTGTTTTGTGCATACTGTGTGAGGATTGCAAGGCTAGTGCAAGTAATTGTAAGAGACTATGTGAAGGATTTGTGCTATACCCTAGATAGAAGAAGGAGGATCTGGCGAAGTGTTGGACAACTGAGAGGGGGGGGTGAATCAGTTGTTACAGTGCTTAAACAATTATGCTTCTTTTAAACTTTTTGCTGAGACACTAAATGATGATCACAATAACGCAGGGGAATAAACAATGGCATATTCAGCATCAGTCACACATATGAGAAACAAAGAGACAGATATTTCCTGAGGAAACCCATACAGGGTAAAAA
>ML798152.1:393846-415089 GCA_009831015.1 Picea engelmannii
ATTATCACCAAAGTACTATGGCCCTTATAAGGTGTTGCAAAAGATTGGTACTATGGCATACAAATTGGAGTTGCCTGCATCTTCACGAGTACACCCAGTTTTTCATGTTTCATGCTTAAAGAAGGTTATAGGTGACAAGATCCTAGTTCAAACTATATTTCCAGAACTTGACAAGGAAGGAAAAATAATATTGGATCATGAAGCCATCACTAACACAAGAATTCACCAGTTGAGGAATAGATCCATTTTAGAGTATCTCATTAAATGGAGGAAACTATCGGCTGAAGATTCCACTTGGGAAGATGAGTCTTTTATACAGAAGCATCCAGAGTTACTCAAGCATTGCGGACAACACTTGTCTCAAGGGGAGGGGCATGTTAAGCCCTAAATAGTGGCTCATTACCCATTAATTAGGGCATATTATATTAGTAATCTTATTTTATTTATGTCGGCTTTAGTCCATTAGTTGAAATTATACCTCCTAGTCTCCTATATATACCAAGGAGAAATTTTCATTTTGAATCATCTTGTAATTGTACATTTACGTGGGCATAAGGAGGTTTCCCCCTCAAAGAGGCTTATTATCTGATTTTCTCTCTTTTTCAAGGCGTTGAGTACTTATTATAAGGTTTTTCTATGCTATATTGATATTTGGTTCTTAACAAAGGCCCAAGGGGAAATGTAGCTGGAAAAAGTTAAGAGCAGAATTTAAAAACTTCGAGACACTTTGCCCATGGATCCCTGAGAAAGAATTGAAACATTCTCAGCAAGAAAAGGCGACCCACATATGAATAAAACACTCAAGGAATTTGTTGGTGGATAGGAGGCTCATCATGAGCTAGCCTATCATGACCATGAAAATGTAGTGGTATGACACTACCACCCAACTGGTCACCAAGCCAGAGTAGTGGCTCTTGGTTGGGGGGTCACATCACGAGCCAACCTTCTCATTTCTGTGAAATGTTTATGAGTGACACTACCACTAGCTGGTCACCAACCCAGGGCGGTGGTCATCAAATATTTCCTTGTAGCATGAAGAAATAAAGCTAAAAGAAGAAAGAAAAGATAAAAATAAATGGCAATCAGTGGTCTTGGAAAAATTTGCATCCATGACAAGGTGCATCTCACCCTCAACAAAGGCACCCATATGTGAGTGTTGCATTTCCCTGCTATCACATGCATCCCATGCCCAAATATTTTCCCCTCACCACCTCATATGTTTTCATGATTTGGATAAATCTCCCCTAGGGAAACGACCTTGAATTAAGGGAGACTATCCCAATAGGACACCCCAAGACCATTTCAAACCCTAGACTTTCCAAGCCGCATAATGTTTTGAGCATTTGTTTGGGTTTAAGGGGTTTTAATGCACATGTTTGGGTGTTTTCATTATTAGATGTGATTTACGTATTATGATGTCTGTGACTTATGGACCCCTGGAGGGCGTACTTTTTGTCTTTGCAGGACCTTTCCCAGTGAACAAGTACATGGATAGATGACTAGCTCGAACCTTCATGAGGGCTCAAATCCCATTTGATGGATGTTGAGACCCCAGCAAGGGGGTAGGATGAAGAAAAAGGGGTTTTTCCAAGAATAAGAAGGACATTTCCTTTGGAGGCACTTTGGTGGACCTAGACCTAGGTGACGGTGCCTTTCCCACCTAAACGTTATCCTTTGGAGGCCTTGGATGCCACCCATACAACCCTGAACATTTCTACAGGCAGTGTTTGTCACCTTGGGGGTCATCCTGAGGTTATTGGCATGTGTGGGTAGGGTTTTGGCTTTTGGAGGCCCAACGTTTCACTCCCTGAGCCCAACGTTCCATGACAGAGGTCCAAAATCACCCTAAAAGGGAATGACATCACCCCTAGGAGGGTATTTACATGCAAATTTATTTTATTTTGTACAAAATTTTATTTTGTAAGAAGTTGGCCAAGTCAGCCCTGATATTTTGACCTAAAATAATTAAAGGTCAAATTTTGGTATAAATAAACATAAAATAACATTCATTTTATCATAACTCTCACTTTGGAGAGTGGAGATATGAATTTTTCTCCCTACTAAGTGTTATTGGATTAAATAAGGAGGGTGCTACTCTTTTAAGGCTTGTTTTTTTTGGCACTTGGACAAATTTTATGAAGTTTTGTGGCAATCTTGCATGATTTTACATGATTATTCTTGGTGCAAGTAAGTATATTTTTACTCTGTCATTATAAATGGTTATGGTAATGGTGTTTTTTCTCATACAAGATTATGAAATTGCATGTTTTAATTAATGCTTGAAGTAAGAAACTTAAAGTGATAACTTTCTTGCTTTTCATTTTCCTAGATTTATTGAATTGATATAGTAACTAGTGAAATCCTAGGGCCCTAAAGTTCTAGATCTCTAGAGATTTATACTTAGTTATTGTGAAAATTACTTTTCATCCATAAAATCCCAAGAAGGAGGTGCTAGGGCCTAGAAGTTCCTAAACCCTAGCTTCCTCACTTCTTGAGGTCAAACCTAGGAGGACTTAAGGTGCTACTCCTCATAAGTCTTTCTCCCTCTTGGATTATGTGTAAACTCACTTGTTAGAAGCCTTGAAGGAAGCCACCTACTTGAATGCACTACCCTTAGAAAGGCTCTAGTCAAACCTCACTCTTTGACATGCATCTTCAAACTCAAACTCCAAACTGTTTCCTACTTGATTACCCTACTAACTTTAACTAGTTAACTAACCTAGCTTAGAGATACAACCAACTATTTAATTACTGTTGAAAATTCATTGTTACAGCCATTGTTTCTGTTACACATCAAAATTACTCACTTCAATAGTGTCGCAAGTGTCGTCATTACAAGTGTTGTAAGTGTCACATCTTGTCAGCAAGTGTCACATCTTGATCACAAGTGTCGCAAGTGTCGTAAACATCACACTGCCATCTTGCCTATGTAGTTCCTCTAATGACATCATAAGGACACTTAAGACACCTCAAAGACTAGTTTTGAAGAGGAGAAATCACTTGGCAAGGAGTACAAGCCTTTTTCCATTGAAAAAACCACTAAAAAGTCAATTTTTGGAAGGGAGCGCTCCCCTATGATTTTTTAGGGAGCGTTGACACTCTGTGCTCTCTTCTGGGGGATCGTTGGAGCGCTCTGTACCCCATTCATATGGAGCGCTGCCCCTTTTTTGAGCAAATTTTGGTTTGTTGGAGGAAATCAGGGAAGAATCCCCTCAATCTCTGAAGTTGGTTGGATTCAAATACAAGTTCAAGGCATGATCTCAGGAAAGATCCACAACTGAAGGAGAGGAATCCTCAACTTATCCCAAATATATCTCAAGTGGTTGGGCCTCTCCAAGCTTATATAAGGAGGCCTTCTCATGGTGAAAGGGACATGAAAATATTGGAAGTATGAAACCTATGATCTCATAGGCAACATACAAGATATATGGAGATTGAGAATTACACCAAACTTATGATCCCATAAGTGAGATGCCATTGAAGCATAATCAACGTAGATTACTTGAGCAAAGGGGTTGGACAAGGAGATCTGGAAGAAGTTGGTGCACCTTCATCAGAGGATTGTGAGTACTCTTCATTTGTTCTCATTAATATACATACATGCTTGGCCTGTTTCTTTCAAGTTTATGTTTGTTCCACATAAACTTGTCTATAGTAGATAGATCTGTATTTGAGCTAATATCAGTAGAATAGGAAGCTTGTTGTATCTTTGTTTGTTCTACATGACCTATCAAGGAGCTTGGTATTGAATCTCAACTTGGACTTTGCAAGGACAAACTCCATTTAAAAAGGTACACTTTTATTCTTCCTCCTCATTCATTAGCTTAATTAGATCTAAAAGGATGTCAGTGACCAATGATAACACCCTTTTTGTCTTGGTTTTAGGGGTCTAGATACCAAGAGGGAATCCGCTTGTCCACATGAGGATTCACCTGTTAGAGAAATTGGCGACTCCACTAGGGAGGAGCTCTGATTTTTGTTTCCTTTCCTAGAACTTGTTTTGGCCCTTTTCCCACTTCTTGACCTTATCCATACTATCTTTGATTCTTATATTTGATTGATTGGCTCTTGATGTCATCACCTTCAAGTTGATTGACTGAGTTTGCTTCATTTTTTGACTTTCTGGGCATTTTTTCTGAATTTTTAAAGGCCAATGCCACCTTACCCTTGTTACTAGAGTGCTAGCGCTCCCTACTAGTCTCACACAGAGCGTTGGAATGATTTTTTTCCCCTTACACCAGAGCGCTGCCCCTTTTTCTGTGCAAAATCCTTTAGGGTTTCTTTCTCTAAGGTTCACTTTTTTCTTTTGGCACTTGCTCAGGGTATTATCATCTCAGTTTATCTTTATCTTGGCCTTCAACACTCTTCTTTCTAAGAATTGATCACTTTTGTTTGGAATTTTGACATTTTTTCTTCCTTACATAGAAGTCACTCTTTGTCTTTGACAATTTAGAGTCAACTTACTATTTTCTTCTCATTTATATGACTGAGTGAAAACTTTTGTAAGGATATTCAAAGGTTTATGCACCTTTCCTTTTGATCTTTAAGGTCATCTTCCAAAGCAATTAAGTTTTGAGTGGTTTCTATATTCTCCCTATCTTTTCTTGGATTCTTCTTCGCATTTTATTGACTTCCTTGAATGCTTGCATTTAAAGTAGCAGGATTGCATATTTTTTGACATTTTGGGACATTGTGCATCTGAAATGATGAATGTTTTCTCCTTCTCGTAGCATAGCTTTCATCGAAACGAAAAGATTGCATCTTCATCTCTTTGCATAAATTTTGAGTCAGTCAAAACACCATATTGTCCACACCATTTTCCTTTTGAGTAACAACAGCCTTAAAAAATCAAGCACTAAACTAAAAATTGATTAGACATTTTTACATTTTCTGGTAGCAAACCTACATTAGATTAGTTATAGGGATTTTGAATAGGTGTTAAAGATAACTTTCCAAATATGAAAACAAACATAGGATCTTGTGTTAGGGAGCGGTGAAATACAATTGTTGCATTTTGTCCTAGGAAGCCCTTCTCACACAAGGGTCAATCACGAGGCCGCATTAAGACTGACAAATTTACTCACCCTTCTTTATTGGTCTTGGTGTAGACATTGTGCGTATTATGGGGGTCGCTTCAAGGTATACCCATAATGATGAGTGGAATCCTTTCAAGCTAATTTTGGGCTAGCTACCCTGCCTTTGCGTGTGGATCGGACTGTCGACTGTTTCCCCAGGCATCACTGTTGTAGTTGGTAACTTTAGTGGCCTATGTCTTTAGGGTCTTTACACAAGGTGATTGTGGAGAGGCAAGTCTTCACGGTACCTGGAATCGACGTTGGCCAGAATCACTCGGGCTCCTTGGAGGGTATACCCACGATTATGTGTGGGAGCTTGCACCAGGGTGTAAGTCTGTTAAGTAAGCCGTCAACACAACTTTTCCACCCTCTCTATCTTAGACCCTCCTTAATTTGTTCCCACGACATTAGATTTCATCACCAACTAGTGTGCTCATTGTGAGAAGGTTTTGTTTTCTTGCTTGCTTACTAGATTTTTAGCATGTGATGTTTGTTCGCCCTAGAAAAATCTAGGTTGGTTTTTTATTTTTATGGCATCAGTTCCTGGAATGACCAATGAAGGAACCCCTTTGTCAGGTGAACCCTTTGTTTTTCCTTCTTACAGAAACGTTGGTCCTCCTTACATCACTACTTTGAGCCTTCCAGGTCTCAAAATTGGGTTACCAGTATGGTTGTTTTCCACTCCAGTGATATCGAATGTAGGTGCTTCATATGTAAGCACACCACCCACACATCAACCTCATGTCAACATTTCTCCTTCTTCTCCTGTTAGGTCTCATTCTATTTCTCCTTCTTCACCTAGTGAAATCTCTCAAGCGAGTAGCCAAATTGATAAGAAGAAGAAGAAATGAAAAGAGAAGAAGAAGAAGAACGAGAAAGGGACCAAACCTCCAACTAGATCAAATGTTGGATCTAAGAAACCAACTACTGTTAATAGTAATGGGAGTGTTGATAAGGTAGATAAGGTTAAAATGAATAATCTGAAACCCAAATTCCCTTGCAGTCTTTGTAAGGGTGACCATTTTCTGAGGGATTTCCCTAGTATTCCCAAGGTCTTAGAAGTATGGTGCTCCACATCATCGGCCCCTACTGGTCATGTCAGTGATACGTTGTCAACTAGTGATGTTAAGGTTGGTAAGAGGAAGACAACTATCAAATTCCCTTGTATGTTATGCAAAGGTGATCATTATTCTCACCTTTGTCCTCTCATGGATGAGGCTTCTTCTCTTTTGGAAAAAAATCAACTTCCAAAAGGTTATCATAAGATTTATCCCAACCCATTGTTAGTTGATGGACTGATCAATCTGGTTCCATCCCTAGTCAATGCGATCGATCAGGTGGTCAATCTAGTTTCATCCTCGGTTGAACCACTCACCAAATTAGTTGATCTAGTTTCGTCATCGATCAGCCCCACTTTTCATCTGGAAAGTGAAACCCAAGTGACTGATCCAGTCTTGTCATTGGTCAGTCCCACCCTTCATCCGAAGAGTGTCAAAGTGGTTGACCCGACTCTACCATCATTCAATCCCACTCCTCCTTTGAGAAGTGTCAAAGTGGTTGCTCCGGTGACTTTCTTGGTCAATCCCACTCCTCCTCTGACGAGTGCCAAAGTGATTTCTCCGATTAAATCATCAGTCAATCCCACTCTTCCTCTGATGAGTGACAAAGTGGTTTCTCTGGTTACATCATCGATCAATCCCACTCTTCCTTTGAAGAGTGCCAAGTTGGTCTATTCGATCCCATCATCGATCGATCCTACTCTCCCTCTAGAGAGTAAACCTAATTCTTCCCACGTTTTTCTTGTTGAAATAGGATCTACCATGTCGAGGGGCATTCCTCCTTCTCCTGCGAAAACCCTTCCACTTAATGAGGCCATCCTTTTTTATTAGGGTGTGATAACTGGACCTCTTCTTCCCTCTCACATGCCTTTCAAGATTACAGTAAAATTTTGTGGTCGGGACGTTCCTCTGCACTGATAGATGAAGGTTCATCCGTTAGTATTTTGTCCTCTATTGCTTGGAAAGATTTGGGTTATCCTAAGCTTGTGTCGGTTACCCAGACTCTATTCTCTTTCAATAGAAGAACCAGTCACCCTTTAGGGATCCTTCCTTAGTTTTCGGTAACTTTGGGAGGGAAAATAGTCTTTATTGATGTTATGGTAGTCCAGGACCCCTTGAATTTTGATTTACTCCTTAGGCAAGATTATGTTTATGCCATGAAATCTATTGTGTCCACTCTTTTTCGTGTGATATCTTTCCCGCACGATGGAAGAATGGTGACTATTGATCATCTTTCGTTTGTTGGCCCTGACTTGACCATCAACCAAATAACCTCCCTAACCGGGTCTTATATGTAGCCGATATCACTCCTGCCACAGGTCAATTTTGTGGCATTGTCTCCCACGACTTCAACTTCTGATGGTTTGGATTCTGTAGTTGACATGGTTATCTCTTCGGTAGGGCTATTGGAGTCTCCTTACCCCTGTCGTGGCCCTCAACATGTGTTCCTTCCAAATCATTCTTCTTCCATCCAATGAAGATCTCTTGGAAGCCATGACCAAGTTTTGTCCCTTGACATGGTGTCCTTCCAGAACATTATCCTCTTGGAAGCCATGATCAAGAAGATCTCACGAGCATAGTTTCTCTTATGTGTAGCAAGCTCATTAAAAAATGAAACAGAGATTATGAGCATAGTTTTTCTCTCTGTGGCAAGCTCGTTAAAAAATGAAACAAAAATCTAGGGATCGAACCTAGAGCCTTGAGCATAGTTCTTTTCTTGTGTCAAGCTCGTTAAAAAATGAAGCAGTCACCTCTCCTATCAGGTCGAGTCTTTCGCCAGATCTCGTAGATGTCGAGTCAAGTCTTTCGTTAGGTCTTGTATTTGAACCTTCATTTCATCCACCTGTATCCTTTTTCTCCATCTTGTACAGAAATTGGTGACAACCTCAAAGTCGTTGAATGAATTGAAGCTTGGGGGGGGCATGTCTCTAGCCTTTGATGATCATTCTGAAGTTCAGCCACTAGCTTTCAAGCTGGGGGAAAAGTATCGATCTTAGTCTTTGTTCTTTCTCGCGCTCGTAAATACATGAGAATGTAACCGAGTAGAATTTTATCACTTTTTCAGACTCGTAAAGGATATACAAAAAAGGAACCCCTTGGAGTCGTCTTTAAGATATTTTCAAACTCTCTAAACATGAAAAGATTGTTGAGTGATCTTGCTTCCTTTCCCACTCGTTAAAAGGTTTGAAAGGGAGTCTTTATAGTGATAATTTATCTCTTTTTTGGCCTCGCGAAACTACTATTACTAAAATGGACCACATTGGAGTCATCTTTAAGTCATTTTCAGACTCTCTAAATATGAAAAACAACTGATTTTACCTTCTCTAGACTCGTTAAATGATCATACATTGAAGGGCCCATATGGGATCAAACCCTTACTTCTTCCAGTTCGTTAAACAAAGGAAGAGGAACTTATCGAAGGTGAGTTATATCGAGCATGTGTTACCCTCCTCAAGCTCGTTAAACCAAAAAGAGGTACTCATCTATCTAGATGGGGGGGGAAATTGAAAGAAGCAAGCCAAGCAGTTTTTGAGAACTTTACTAGTGACCTTACAGTCTCCCTTGAGCACGACATTTTATCTTTGCACGCATTTCAATCTACTAAACCTCTGCACTGAACCAATCCTTTGAGTTTCCTTACTCCTTTGGGTCACCCGATGTAATTCATAGTATCCATTGCATTATCATTTTTTGGTCCATGTCATGTTTCTACTGTTGTGACTCAGTGTTCAAAGGAAGTATCTGCCTCGAGAGTCAGCCATCACAAATATCATGTTTCAATACCTGTCTCAGTCCATGTTCATTTGATCCACCAATTACATCTATGTGTTTGTTTCATGTCGTTGATGGGGGATACATCATGGCCCTCCTTCAATGATTCTATTCCTGTCGACTTCAGCACATTATCCAGGAGCTAGACTTAGAAACCAGTTAGTACTTTGGGACCTACATGCCTCAATGACAGGCCTCCTCATGTCCGACAGTAGGTTTACATCATTGACCTCTGATCGGATGATTCCATGGATGTTTGAATTCAACTCATCTGTTCACATTCACTGGAATGTACTAGGGTACCTTGGGAATCATTGACATCAATGGTGATTTCCCTCGCACTTGTTAATGGTTTACATCATTGACCGGTAATCAAGTGGTTTATTCCATGTTCGAAATTAGGACATCTATTCACATGGTTAGATTTGTACTACATAGAGATTGGTAAGAAGACCCTGGGTTGAGTCATTCACTCTAATATATACTTTACCCAGGTTGCAACGAAGTTTCTCTTGAATATTGACACATATACTATCACATAGATCCACTATGTATTGGTCTGTGGCTATGTCTTGTCATCTAGTAGATCCACAGTGTATTTTTCATGTCTATGATCAGTTCATGTCATGCAAGTATAGATCCATGTTGTATGTTTGGTGGCTATACTTTTTTTCAATATAATTATGGATTCGCAGTGTATTCAATGGCGGCCATACCTAAAAAGTCTTTATCACTCAAGCATAGGTATGTCTATCTTGGGTTTGAAACATGTCATAATATTTGTTTGATGGTTGTGTGCATCTTTTTCTAGCCTCTCTGCATCCATACCCTTGCTCAAAAAATTCTACAAAGTACTTCAGTCATCATCGTCTTCTGACTTCGCACTTTGGGGGGCAATCTGTTACATATCAAAATTACTCACTTCAATAGTGTCGCAAGTGTCATCATTACAAGTGTTGTAAGTGTCACATCTTGTCCACAAGTGTCACATATTGACCCCAAGTGTCGCAAGTGTCGTAACATCATACTGCCATCTTGCCTATGTCGTGCCTCTACTGCCTCTTTACAAGTAAAAACTATAGTTGATGTAGCAGTATTTAAAAAGTATTATACTTGGTAGCATGTGAGCATATCAAGATAAATTCTTAATGTAATCATTTACCAAATACAACTAATATCTCCTCTAGTAGAAACTTCTTGTGTTGATTCCACGTTACCTTGGATGAATGTTTGATCACAACACTAGAAAAGTGTTGATCTCATTTTGTATTGTATCTCTTACTTTTAATCTTTGTTTCAGGCAGGTCACAAGTGAAAGCTCTAAAGGAGCTATTGTGACGATTATCCATGCTATTGTTTTAATTACTATTATCAAAAGAGTATTATTCTTGCTTCTTGTTTTGTTGACCTTGTTTCAGGTCACAGGTAATAACCCTGAAGAAGTTATAGTGAAGGTTGCAAAAGGCAATAGATTAGATGAGACATGAAGCATACTATGTACATGACCATATACATTCATGTACCAAAGAAGATGAAGAAGAAGCTATCTTTTGAGATTCAAAATATCTCATATGAATATTGATTGTAAGGATAAGAAGGCTCAAAAGATGACCGAACATTAAAAAAGGGACTCACGGAAGAATCGTTCAAAGGTTAATGAAGCCACCTTGACAAGAATCAGAACTCATTTGAATCCTGACTCAATATTTCATATTTAGACTTGGTATTCAACACCAAATATACCCTGTAAGAGATGATGAAGTTCTTGTACACTCAAAAGAAATCGAGAGTAATCCTAATCTCAAAAAGGATCGGATGAAGAGACTACTTCCAGGATTGATAGATAGATGCCATGAGAAGACTAGATCATAACTTCAGAGACTCCTAGGAGGTATGAAATCTCCTGGAATATTCCCGTGTTTCAGTAAAAAAGAACGAATCCAACCAGAAAGATTAGGATATGGATTCTTCCATGAGACTAGAAGAGAAGCCAGTATTGAATTCCAAGATTGATCTATAAAGATCAAGAATGTTGCAGATGTACAAATCCTGATGTGTGTCTAAGAGGATTCTCCCAGCAAGAGGGAGAAGACTATGACAAGACACTTACTCCAGTAATTGAAGAAATAGTTCCAATATTTATGAAGACAACCAGAACAACCATGATTCATATATAGTATGAGATGCAGGGGGATCAATCCCCATATTTAAAAATTGAGTGGTAGTTGGTGCATTACATTAGTTGGATCATGGAGACATGACTTACAATGAAAGACAGAGTTACCCCCATGAAAGAAGAAGAGCTACCTTCAGTATCAGTTATTGAGCCACTTTCAGTTTTAGATGAAGATGTTGTTGTGATAGAATAAGAGGAGTTACTGACATATTTCAGCAGCCACAGTGAGAATGAAGCAGTTATTCTCAGCTTCAGAGAAGTTGCAGGTGCAGAGTCCCAGTTCCAAAAGGAACAGTTGCAGAAAAAGGAGAGGACATACTCTTAGGCAATGAGACAGATAGTGCCTTGTAGAGAGCACATAGAGCTAGCACATGATTTTGTAGATTGAGTTGCAGATGAGAAAGTGTACCAGTCTGGTAAAATGTAATGAGAAAATTTGATTTGAAGATTGAAGATAGAAAGACTCATGTGTTGGCCATTGGTTCTGGAAGAAAGAGAAGATTAAGGAAGAAAAGACGAAATACGAACTGTATGGAAGACACATTGACTGATACTGGGTCGAAGTTAGCAGAAGAGAAGAAAATACGGAGCGAAGTAAGAGAGAGCAAGTCGTTGGATGGAAAGATCAAGGACAATAGATCACAAAGGAAGACAAATAGTGGACAAATCAGAAAGTGAAAAAAAATCCACCGGTAGATTCTTTGGAGCACCTCGCGGGAAAGAAGGAAAGACAGGCTGGTGAAGCCCTAAAAACGTGGGTCAAGTTGACCTAGGGTTTTAGACACATAGGGTTTTTTTATCTAGGGTTTTGGCACTTAGGTTTCGGCCTAAGGCTGTCGATGAGCTATTTTAATGTATAAATAAATTTTAAGAGGACCTGGGATGGGTTGGTTGAGGGTTCAGAGTTCGATGATGTGATGATGAGTGATTTTTTTTACTACTAAGAGGGAAGTACTATGTTGGGAGAGCATTCTGTATTGTAAGATCTTCAACTGGGTGTGAATATCAACCCTGCAGCTGGGTGCACAGGGAAGGGAGGAAGAGAGAAGATATGCTAGATAAGAGCGCAGATAGAACTGTATGCTTTCATTTAATATATTATAAAGCATAGTTCTGTGGATGTAGCCCTAGGGAGAGGTTGAACCATGTATATCTTGTGTCATGAGTGATTGATGTTTTTTTCTTTGTCTTTTGATTTCTCTGTTATTACATTATTGTGCTAGATCTAAGATATACTGTGTGAAGTAGGTTTAAGCTGGTAAATGATATCTATATGTTGTGTTGTTGATTGTATTGGATCCACTTTACATTTCCTCTGGTTGTAGACATCTGTGTCCTACAACCCCCTATAGCTACTTCGAGTGAAACTGCATCTGCTTCGTAGGTGTTGTCGAAAGGGCTAGTAGTTAGGGCTTGTTGGTACCCCATTAGAGATGAACTCTAGGTCTGCTCTTATGCCAAAAAATGGTTCTATTTTCGGGACCAGGATCTTCTTGAGGGAATGTCAAGGTGGTTTCCATCGAAGACAGAGATTCAGAAGTGGATAGAAGAACAAGAAAAAGACTTCATAGAATCCCAGAACAAGAACCCTAAGCTTAGCACCGAGGACTGGTTGGGAAGGTATATCTTTATTGATATAAACAAGATTTTCTTTGGATGGATCCATAAGGAGCTATACTAGTGGTTAGACAGGTTAGCAGATACCCAGTTTGAGATCAGATCTAGACCACCTGTGGTTTGGACATCGGCGATGATCAAGAAGTTCAAGAGAGTTGATAATGTTGTGTCAAGAGAAGTAGATCACTGGTTTGATAGTACCATCAGAGGATATATCACCAAGTTTTCTATTGATAGAGTAGAGTCATATAGCCAAGAAGAAAGACATTTATTTAAGGGCCCTAGAGGAAAAGTTTTACAATTTCTGAAGTTGAGGATCAAGATGCTATTGCATGAGAAGAACATATTGAAGATACAGTAGTGGGTAAAATTGAAAAGGTAATGTTCAAGAATTCAGATAGCGACAGTGACAAAGAGGTTGGACACACACGTAGTGGGAGGGCCTTCAAGGAAGTTCCTCTGGTGAACTTGTTTGAGCAAGGTCATGAACCTCTTCTACAGGAAGAAGGGTTTTATAGTGGAGAAGAGGACAAGATATTGAATGAGGAACATTCAAGGTTCGTTGGGCGAAGAGAAAAAAAGACTGAAGAACTTCACCAAGAAGAGTCAGAAACTTCAAGGACTGCGCAGACTGTTGAAGTAAGTGTTATTACACCCCCTGTTGTTTCACCAACATTAAGCAACCAGAGTAACCTCAATTATCAGAACACTCAGAGCACTAGTACAAGTGGTTCAACACACACTCAGTCAGGAAACCTAGGAATATCTATGGAAGATGAGATGAGGTTACCCACCTTCGGAGGAGATGGATCTGAAGATCCTGATCAACACTGGTTTCTATGTGAAGTTGTATGGAGTATTAAGAATGTCACCAACGAAGCTATTAAACAAGCTCAGTTCAGTACTACCCTGAGAGACCACACACTGATCTAGTACATGAAACTTGTCCAAGGAACTACACAGCCTAAACTATTGAATCAGATCAAGAATGTGTTGGTTGCAGAATTCAAGAAACCCAAGTCGGAGTCACAATGCATTACAGAGTTGAAATAAATCAAGCAATGAGTAGTTGAACCTATTTGGGAGTTTGATCAGAGGTTTAAAACCTTAACGGGTCGACTAACTTTTCAGATCCTAGATGAGTAGAACAAGGAATGCTTCATTGCTTCCCTCTTACCACACATCAGAGTCCCTCTGATGCAAATAAGATCGCTTTGCATTCTAAGGCAATGGATACTTCCATGAATCTAGAATCAGCCCCTATGGGAGAATCCAGCTCAGGTATGCGTCAGATTTTAAGTCAGTTAACTAGATTGTCTATGCAGGTCGAAGATATGAATAAGGACAAGGGAAAATATAAGAGAGAAGATATCTAGTGCATTAGATGCAAAATAGAAGGCCACGACAAAGAGAATTTCCCCCTATTCCACGAGTACTTCGTATCTGGAGCTCCAAGCCCTTTGAAGCAAGTTACCCTACCTTGGTGTGAGGTATGTAGAAACAGGCATCGCTCTGGTGAATGCTATTACATGAAAAAATATGTTTAGACACCCGCAAATCTGTATTGCACATTCTGTAAGTCATTAGGGAATGATGATGGGGATTGTAGGGCCTATGACCTCATGCATGAAATATCAAGGGACATATACAAAATTCAAGGAGAATTATAGCAAGAAGGGAACACTACGCAGTATAATTCCCTAGGTAGAGGAAACTTCAACCCTCATGGTGGATTAAGAGGAAGAGGACGAGGAGGAGGTATGGGTCGAGGTAGAGGCCAGATCATTTATTATAACTATGCACAACTAGGACATTTGGCAAGGGACTATCAAAACCCTTGTACCACTTGTAGCTATTGCAACTCATTTGAACATGTCATACAAGATTTTCCTACGTTGTTAGCCAAACTTTAGGAAAGACAAGGAGGAAACCAAAAAGTATAGATAATCACAGTAGAACCCCACAGAGAAGATCCCAAAGTCGTTGTTATCACTAGAGGAGGAGCTGCTACATGAGAAGACAAAATGACTCTAGGGAAGACTGCAGAACAATCAGGAGTCAGAAAAGCTGGGGAGAAGACACAAGAGTTTGATCCAAATAAAGAGAAACAAACATTTGAGGAAGAAAGAAAATAATTCGGGAGAGATCGAGCTTCTTCATCAAAGGCTCGACCAGAAGTAAGAGAATGTAGAATGCCCCTGGCCTTTGATCAGTCTGCTTCGTCCAGAGAAGGAAAAGAGGTAAGTAAGCTCATGGAATTTTTATGCACTTGTATTAATTTGATAAAGGATGAGAGTGTTGTACAAGAGCTACAAAACTTGATCAAATAATATGAGCTAGGAAAGATAGATCCTCTACTGAATAAAGAAGTACATCAACTATCCAAAAAGAGAAGGAAAAATAAGGAACTACACTTGAATTCTCAAATTGGAGAGTATGATATAGACTATGTGGTCCTCGACTTAGGGTCGGAGGTCGATGTTATGACGAAGCAGACCTGGGCACTGATGAGAAAACCTAAGTTGATATATTCCCCTATCAAGCTCAGGATGGCCAATCGACAGGCTATGAGCCCATTCAGAAGACTGGAACATGTCCCTGTGGACATTGATGGGGTTAGAACATTTGTGGACTTCGAGGTGATTGAGATAGTCGATGATAGTTGTCCTTATCTCACGTTGTTAGGAATTGATTGGGCTTTTAATAATTCTACTCTTGTTGACTTGAAGAAAAGAAGAATGATGTTTGAAGGAGATGGCCTTAGGGTCATCGCACCTATGGATCATGATGAAGGTCCCAGATACACAGAGCCCATCAGAGAGGAAGACCGCACATATGAGCTAAAAAATATATACAAATTGACAGCCAGATAGTAGGATTACATTAATACTACATCAAATGGAAAACTAAGCTGGCGAATTGACAACACATGTTCATCAAATTCAGAAGAAGCACTGGATAACTAGCAGAACCAAATGTATGAATTATCTACAAGGAGATGTGCTAGATTAACCAGAGAAGTTCATTGGATCGGCACAACAGTAAGTAACTTGCCCACCTTTGATGGTCTAAATCATTTAGAAGATTTCTTGTTGGAATTTGAAGAAATTGTACCAATACAACAAAGATTGTTGGCACTTGATGAGGCCTTGAAAGAAACTCCAACAAGATGGTGGGGGACACACAAAAACAACATTACAGACTGGATATAGTGTCACACTATGATGACAGCGCGATTTTCAGAACAAGTAGAAGGTTGTGAAGCTAGGTACACAGGTCAAAGTTGTCTGAAGGACCATGTGAGAAGTTGTGAGGAATCCTGGAGCAACGTTCCTCAAGATCAGTGGGTGCACAAATTCATTAACATGTTAGACACAACCCCTATCAATTAGTATATTCAAGTAGAATTGTGCCTCATCACTGCAGATTGGGAAGGTATGACTCGAAACTTTGTAACTACCTTTTTATTTGAAATATAATACCCTACAGTGGATCAAGTGTTACAGATTGTAAGACATAAAGTATTTGAGGAGGCACCTAGCCTCCCTTTGGAGCAAGAAGAGGACGAATGGACTGCAACTCTTCAGAAATTGCAGGGCTGTTACAATATCAATGTTGATGAAGACGATGACCCTAAGAAGGTGAACATCACCGAAACAGAAGGACAAAGAAACATAGAAGGACCAGGAGTTGATCCACCTTTAATTGGATAGCCAATTAAAATCAAGAAGGTCAATATTGGAACAGAGAAAACACCGAAGATTGCAAATGTTGGATATTATTGGGATTTTGCCACTATTGAAAAGATCACAGAGTTACTGCATGAATATCAAGACTTGTTTCCAACCAATTTCAATGGCATGAAGGGAATTAAAGGGCCCATGGGAGAGATGAAGATCCCCTTGAAGCCAGATGCAAGGCCAGTCAAACAAATACCCTACAGATTGAATCCTAAATATAAGGAGAAAGTGAAGATTGAACTAGACAAAATGTTGGAAGCAGGAATCATAGAACTTGTTGAAGAGTCAGAGTGGATTAGCCCTATGGTGGTGAAGGATAATAAGACCAGAGAAATCAGGATCTGCATAGATCTCAGGAAGCTGAATGATGCATGTTTACATGACCCATTCCCTACACCATTTACTGACGAAGTATTAGATAACGTGGGAGGACAGGAGGTCTACTCCTTCACCGATGGATTTTAAGGATACCATCAGATTAGGATTGCCAAGGAAGACCGTCACAAGACCACATTTTCCACAGAATGGGGATCCTACCAGTATACAATGATGTCGTTTGGATTGAAGAATGCGCCAGCCATATTTTCTAGGGTGGTGGTCGAAGCATTCAAGGAGTTTTTACATTAATTTCTGGAAGCATATTTTGATGATTGGATTGTTTTTATCTTATTGCAAAATCATATTGAATGTTTAAGACTAATGTTGGATAACTGCAGGCAATGTCATATTTCCCTGAACCTGAAGAAGTGCATCTTCTTTTCACCCTTTGGAGTGTTGCTAGGCCATATTGTGTGTAAGTAGGGATTTTTGGTAGATCCATATAAGATTTCCATTATAGTTGATGTACCCCCTCCTACTTCATTCAAAAAGTTGCACATTGAGCTAGGACATACTGGATACTACAAGAAATTCATTAAAGGCTATGCAAAGATCACAACACCCATGGAGAAGCTTTTGAAGAAAGATTGTTAGTTTCAATGGACAGAATAATGCCAGCAGAGCTTCGACACACTGAAACAGAAAATGGTTACTGTGCCTATTTTCGTTTTCCCAGATTGGGGCAAAGAATTTTATGTGCATATTGATGCATCCTCTATTGCATTGGGAGCAGTGTTAGCACAACTAGGAGCAGGAGACATTGACCACCTGTTAGCCTTTGCTAGAAGGAAGCTATCAATAACTAAGATTAATTACACCACCACTAAGAGAGAAGGATTAGCCATGGTGTATGTGCTGCAGAAGGACACTTTAAAATATTTATTGATCACTTTGCATTGAAATACCTAGTCAACAAGCCAGTGTTGGGGGGAATAATATGAAGATGGCTTCTTCTATTTCAGGAATATGATTTTGAGATCATGATTAAGCTAGGGAGAATGAACAAGGGCCCTAACCGCTTGTCGAGGTTGGAACATGGCGAGGAACCTACTAGTTTGGAGGATACACTATCGTATGCACAGTTGTTGGCCATTAGAAATATCGATGATCACTTCATCGAGATAGTCCAGTTCCTGTCAATAGGAATGACACCTAGTGAATATACAATCACCCAGAAGAAACAATCGGTAGTGCGCACCACAAATTTTCACTTATAGTTGGACAGCCATATAAGATGGGTCCTGACGAGATCTTTAGGAGATGTGTCATGGAAGCAGAACGACCACTAATTTTAGCCGAATCTCATGAAGGCATCATAGGTGGACACTACGCAGGCAAAGCCACAATGCAGAAGATTCTTAGAGCTGGCCTCTAGTGGCCTACTTTACACAGAGATGCTAAAGACTACTACAGAGCCTGTGATGTATGCCAAAGAGTTTGGAAACTATCCAGAAGAGATTCCATGCCACTAGCACCCCAACTAACATTACAGGCATTTGATAAATGGGCCATTGATTTCGTCGGACCTATAAACCCACCAGGAAAGTGCACAGGACCTAGATACATCATCACTGCGACAAAGTATTTGACCAGACGGGTTGAAGCAAGATAATTTAAGGACTGTAGTGCAACAACAGCTGCGCATTTCATATTTGATGACCTCATAACCAGGTTTGCATGCCTAAAGATCCTTATGAGCAATCAAGGCACACATTTTATTAATAAAACCATTGAAGCCTTGACTGAGGAATTTGCAGTTCATCATCAGAAGAGAACACCCTACCATCCACAAGAGAATGGGACAGTCGAAGTGTTCAATAAGATCTTGGAAACAACACTAACGAAGATTTGTAGTGTGAACAGGGATGACTGGGATTTAAGAGTACCACTAGTGTTATGGGCCTATAGAACCACTTGCAAGAAGCTGAAAATGCAGACCCCCTTTAAGTTGGTTTATGGTTTAGAAGAAGTTGTCCCGATGGAATATTTGGTCCCTAACTTAAGAATCACAGCCTTTACAGATATGGATGACACTGGCGTTGTTCAAGAGAGGCGTGTGCATTTGTTCGAACTAGAGGAAGATCGATTCATTGTAGGATTCCACCATCAGGTGCAAAAGGAAGGAGAAAAGGCCTACCATGACAGTCATATGAAGAAGAAAGAATTTAAACAAGGCGATCTAGTGTTGGTATACGACTGTAAATTCATGAAGCATCTAGGGAAGTTTAGAACCCATTGGTTGGGACCATATGAGGTTGTCTATGTTACAGAAGGAGGAGTTGCACAGTTGAAGACTTTGAAAGGCCAATGGAAGGAAGGACTGGTGAATGGGAGCTGGTTGAAATTGTACTATGACAACCCATTGCCTTGCAGCTCTTGGTAAAAACAGAAGGAGAAAGGGTCTAGGTACCAGGTGCAGTTGAAACTGGGTACCAGACACAGAAAAGACAACCTGCACACAGTGGGGAGGAATAGAGCAGAAAGTACAGAATGCACTGCGCAGTCTGCAGTTAAAGAAAAGAAGAAGGATCAGATATGAAGTGACTCGGGATGAGTCATAGGTGATTGTTGGGGGCCTGTTGACCCTTGGTTCTGGAAGAAAGAGAATATTAAGGAAGAAAAGATCAAATACGAACTACGCGAAAGACACATTGAGTGATACTAGGTCGAAGTGAGCAGAAAAGATGGAGCGAAGTAAGAGAGAGCAATTCATTGGACGAGGAGATCGAGGACGATAGATCAATAAGGAAGATAGATCATGGAAAACTCAGCAAGAGGAAAAAATCCATTGGTAGATGCTTTGGAGCACCTCATGGGAAAGAAGGAATGACAGGCTGGTGAAGCCTTGAAAACACGAGTCAAGTTGATCTAGGGTTTTAGACACCTAGGGTTTTTGTATCTAGGTTTTTGGAACTTAGGTTTCGGCCTAAGGCTATCGGTGAGCTATTGTAATGTGTCACATGCCCACTACCTAAATTGGATTTTTCTAGTCTTGTCGAATCAGAATCCCTAAAACATCCATGGAGGACCAGCGTAAGCTAGCTCGTTCTCTCTCCCCGCTCCCATGTGGTCATGGGTCATGATCACAGTCCGAATAAATGTAGTACCTCTTTCATATTTCGCGCTTCAACACTACAATGAGGTCGAGTTTTTTGACTTGGAAACCGCTAAATCACAACAGGGCTAGCGATCGGCCAATGGGGACGAATCCCTACAGGGTTAGCAAATGGCTAATAGGAACAAATCCTAACAGGGCCAGAGAACAGCCAATGAGAAACAACCACGTTGTGCGGTTAAGTGGAACACGGGTGGCAGAGAGGGAAATGCAACACGGTGGTCAACATGACAGGAGGGGCCCCACTTCACACGCTACACTATTCCGGACCCCCCCCCCCCTTAANAAGAATGAGCATAATCATCAGAATAAGCATATATATATATATATATATATATATATATTTCAATATGCCAGAGGTAAAACACTTATCAGAGATAACACCAGGGGTCAAGCAACTGCTGAGAGGGGTACTCCTTTCCACCCAATCGTAGGCTTAGTGACTCCCAGTGGATTTACCACTAGCCACCCCCGAGCTGAGACCACGATGTTGTGATACTGCGTCTTTGTTTACCAGTGACCAAGAGTGAAGGTTGCAATCCTTCCTCTCTGCTATCACTCACTCTGCATATTGCCATAGTTCTCCCCTCGCGTCTGCCCCCTCAATCGCTTCTACCCCATGCCTTATCCTCTTGCGAGGTTGCGTGTGGCACGATTACCCTCGCGCTGATCAGGCCTGACGGCTCTATGGATGGGAGGTTCACCTCCCATCCTTCACTAAACCATCTACCTAATAGCCTGCGAGACATTTAATTCAGGGCCAACGAGCCGCTTTTGGTTCTTCGGGCCAGTGGAGTCCAAATACGGTATTAATTATCGGTGGAGTTAACACCACCTTTCCAGGTGCCTTCCACTTCCATCATGGTCTCTTTTTCTACACATCCCCTCTCAGCAATCCTACAATAAATTCAAAATGTTATTCACATTCATTGACATTTTTCCTCAAGGTCCATTTACATCACATATTCACATTTATGAGTTTTCCATAGTTCTTGGTCAGTCCAGTTATATTTACAAGTTGGGGGAAACAGGGTGTTACAATTCCCTCCCCCTTAAAAGGAACATCGTCCTCGATGTTCTTATCTACTAACATGAATGGTATGTATAGAAGTAAACAAAATTGGATATGCCTGTCTCATGGCATCCTCCATTTCCCACGTAGCCTCGTCTGGGCCAAAATGTTTCCACTGCACCTTGACCTGTGCAATGGTTCTATTCCGGAGCGGGGTTTCCTTTCTGTCCAGTATGCATTGGGGTTCTGGTAGAAATTCTCCCTCTGGTTCCACCTGGATCACAGACCAGTCAATTATAT
>ML798152.1:439516-456751 GCA_009831015.1 Picea engelmannii
GGTCTCCAACTTCTCATGGCCATAACTCTCTAACCGTGAGGAATTATGTGACATTCCACATACCAATGGAAATGACATGACAAGAACTATCCATCTAGGATATTTTCCTTGACAAATTCACTTTCCTTCATCTCATTATTCCACAATTAAGCATGGGTTCTTTTACTCCACAAAGCATTTTCCCGTGAGGGATTTCACCATAAGGGGACCACTTTGGAGTTCATCCATATTTACTTCTTATCAACCATGAAAAAACAATAATGAGTCATATTTACATCAAACACTATTGGGTCCATTACCCAAACATTTGTGCTATGGGTATTTCTTCAAGGGTTGAAATCAATGACAACCAACCTTAATCAACAGAGAAGTCGACCCTACCAGTGAAAAGACACTTCCTTTCAGCACCTGCCAGATTGTATAAATAAAGGATGCCAACGCCTCATTTGTTCACTCACTCATTCGATTATCCACAATGCAAGTTTGGAGATATAGTTGGAGAAGAAGGAAGAGAGAGAGGTGAATTACTTGGGAGAGGACTTTATGTAGTGTTTGGTTTATTCTCTTGGCATTGTATTGGCTATTTATATTAAGGAATTTTTTGTTGGTTTTTCTCTCCCATGAGGGTTTCCCAGGATAAATGATGTTTCTCTTGTGATTGTGTTTTTCTCAGTGATCCTATCTATGATATGGTTATCTAGTGAATTGAAAATAAACCTAATAATAACCTAAGCTCTAACACATATTTCCCCTTGTAGGGGCAGTCCTGTGATTCTACTCATAGATTCCTCAGACACAGGAATAATTAACCTCCTTATTGTAGCTTGTTTCCCATTAAATCTCTGAGCGAATTCCAAGGCCAAGTTAAGATCAAAACCTTGAAATTTTTATAAAAATTGTAGCCATCCAACCTTCTCGAATATCCTCATGACTACTGGATTTTTCTTAATCTTTTCAATGTTGTTGGGCTCGTTTCTATTTGTTTCCCCACCCATATTTCCAGAAAAAAGAAATGAGATTTGATTTTTTTTTAAGATTTAGTTCTTACCTCAAGGTCCAACTTTATCCTAATTGGAACAATAAATGTGATTTTGTTTCCCTTTCTGCAGAGGTGAATTCATTCTTTCACACACAATTTAAGCCTGGTGGTTTACTCAGTCTCTGTAATTTCTTATGGACAACCTGACCCAATTCATCCCATCCCTTTAGACTTGAGTTATAACCATATTTTAACTAATTGGATATGTTGGCGAGCCTAGCCCTAGGACAACCCTTGAACTGTATATGTTGGATTCTTGTTTTTATGCATAACTTAATCGGGTTTAGCGGCTTTCTTGTATATCCCTTCTTTCATGCTAGGGATTAAACCTGACTCCTCTCTGTATACCCTCGACCTGTCTTCTTCTTAATTCCTCCAATAATTTCTCGTGTCCCCCCTTGACCATGTGTCCCCCCTCTTTGATTCAGCGACCTTGGCTTCTAAATTCGACCCCAATGGGGTTGTTTTTTCCCAAGACAATGCCAACTAATACTTCCTTCGGCCTTACTCGGCACAAACTCAGCCTGATCTTTTCTACGACATGATTAAGGAAATAGATATTTGGGTGTGCGGGATAATGGCTAAGATTCAAGTGGTTCATCAACCTGTCTCAAGCTCTTAGAGCCCTTATCGAATTCGGAGTCTACGAAGTTATGAGGGCTGAAGTAATGTTAGGGTCTGGCTATCATGCTATGTAATGGTTACTAAGTGGTATTCATGACATGTAATTCTTTGAATGACATCTTCACACCAGGGGTCTTGAATTAAAATATGGGTGGTCAAGGCATGATATATGGTCGCGAGTAGTTCAGAAGTATGGTTGTGGATATATGTAGAGGGGATGACATCATGGTCTTTAGAAATTATTTCCTCTTAATGGCTAGTTAAGGTATGGTTACCATTGCTACGTAATGGTCATAAGGCTAATGAATGGTTGATAGTATTTCTATGTAGAACAAGCCACAATGGTATATTGATGCACGGTTAGAAATTGTACCCCTTTATAGTGTAGTAGACAGTGTTATTACATAAGGGTGTCATTCGTCACAACTCTGAACATTATGTAGCATATACAACATAATAATATGGTCAATATGAGGATATAGCACACTATTATGTAATATAGTAGCAAAGTCAGCATGTCCAAAATTTACTTCAATGTATTGGTAGTGGGTATATCTTATGTGTAGTGCTTAGTGGGATGCAGGGTTAGTGGTATTATCGTTTTTGTAATAGGCAAATCCTCATATGAACAAGTAGATTCCCTCTTGGTATCTAGACCCCTAAAACCAAGACAGAAAGAGTGTTATCATTGGTCACTGACATCCTTTTAGATCCAATTAAGCTAATGAATGAGGAGGAAGAAGAAAAGTGTACCTTTTTAAATGGAGTTTGTCCTTGCAAATTCCAAGTTGAGCTTCAATCCCAAGCTCCTCGATAGGTCCTGTAGAACAAACAAAGATACAAAAATATTCCTATTCTACTGAGATTAGCTCAAATACAGATCTATCTACTAGAGACAAGTTTATGTGGAACGAACATAAACTTGAAAGAAATAGGCCAAGCATGTATGTATATTAATGAGAACAAATGAAAAGTACTTACAATCCTCTGATGAAGGTGCAGAAGCTTCTTCCAACTCTCCTTGTCCAACCCCTTTGCTCAAGTAATCCACATTGATTATGCTTCAATGGCATATCACTTATGGGATCATAAGTTTGGTGTAATTCTCAATCTCCATATAACTTGTATGTTGCCTATGAGATCATAGGTTTCATACTTCCAATCTTTTCATGTCCCTTTCACCATGAGAAGGCCTCCTTATATAATCTTGGAGAGGCCCAACCACTTGAGATATATTTGGGATAATTTGAGGATTCCTCTCCTTCAGTTGTGGATATTCCCTAAGATCATGCCTTGAACTCATGTTCGAATCCAACCAAGTTCATAGATTGAGGGGATTCTTCCCTGATTTCCTCCAACAAACCAAAGTTCGCTCAAAAAATGGGTAGCACTCCCTCTGAATGGGGTACAAAGCTCTCCAACGCTCCCCCGGAAGAGAGAACAGAGTGCCAGTGCTCCCTAACAGAGCATAGGGGAGTGCTCCCTTCCAAAAATTGACTTTTTAGTGATTTTTTCAGTGGAAAAAGGCTTGTACTCCTTGTCAAGTGATTTCTCCTCTTCAAAGCTAGTCTTTGAGGTGTCTTAAGTGTCCTTATGATTTCATTAGAGGCACGACATAGGAAATATGGAAGTATGATGTTTATGGCACTTGTGACACTTGTGATCAAGATGTGACACTTGCAGAAAAGATGCAACACTTACAACACTTGTAATGACAACACTTGCGACACTATTGAAGTGAGTAATTTTGATGTGTAACGGTTTTCCAAATAATTTCCCAACTTCTATTTCACAGAAAAGAAAGAGGTGAGTTTTGAAAAGAACCTGAACGAATTATATGGAGGGATGTAGGTGCAAGTGTTCCACTGTTGCTTTATGACATTGTTGGACTCTGATGGAAATGACACGTCCCTTATAACTTTGCAAGATTAATTCAACAATTGTAACTTTATCATATTTCTGCATACTACAAAAAATGATATGGCAAAAGGAGATGTAGATTGTGAGCTTATCATCAGACATTTATTGTTTTAATATTTTTTCTCTTTTTTATTTTTTTCAAACTTTGTCTGTCGGAGACCCAGTTTTCAAACAAGAGCATGTCCAACTGTTCCCTAAAAGGTTTTCACAACTCGAAATTTTCTTAACTTGGTGATGTTGGCTAGTAACTGGTTTTCCAACATCATCAATGTCGACAAAGCCTGAGGTTAGTTTTCACTTCCAGATATTTTATTTATTATTTATTATTATTATTTTTTCCTGTAAGAGCTGGGAAAATAGATCAGGGAATAGTGGGAATAGGTGGCGATGCCACTGTGCCCATTATATTGAGATCAATGTGTTTAACTAGTTCTTGAATAAATTCCTCCTTGATCTTGGGCTTCTTATATAGCCTCAATTGATGACCATTTTCCATTAGTGATGTTCTTTCTTCGTCAATGCTACAGAGCTTAACAGATCCATTCTTGTACATGGTATCTACCTCATACGGTCCCAGCCATCAAGTGTGGAACTTGCCTTTAAAATTATTATACCATGAATCAAACAAAAGGGCCCACTCTCCTTATTTAAACTTCTTCTCTTTGATGAATTCATTGTGCCATTTAGCCCTATGTTGTTGGACTAAAGAAGTTTTATGTATTGCATCTTGGCGGATATCATCAAGCTCATTAATCTTCTAAAGCCTATGATGTTGGGATTCTGAGAGATCCAAGCCCACTTGTAGTGTGACCCTCAGCGTTTTGATCTTGAATTCGATGGGGAGAACCACACGTTTCCCATACACTAGTTCATATGGAGTAAACCTTGTGGTGTTCCTCTAGGTGGTTCTGTAGGGCCATAAAGCCTCTGGGAGTCTATCAGCCCAATCCTTATGATGATTTTGGATTTTTTTAGTCAGGATAGTTTCCAATACTCGGTTTGTGACTTCCACCTGTCTTTTTTCCTGAGGGTGGTATGGAGTTGACATCCAATGCTTAACCTTGAATTGTTTGGTAATGGACTGGATGAGTTGTGAAGTGAACTGGGTCCCTTGATCAGTGACGATCTCTCAGGGAACCCCAAAGCGGATGAAGATATCTTCATATAAGAAGTTAGCCACTGTGTCCTATGTGTCATTTGGCAGTGCTTTGGCTTCAACCCATTTAGTTACATAGTCAGTGCATACCAGAATGTGCATCTTCTGCTTTTATGGTGGGTTAATAGGTCCCACGAAATCAAGGGCCCACTTCTCAAAGGGTTCTATCTGATGTTGAGGCTGGAGCGACATCTCATCTAACTTCATAGGTTGTCCCATTCTCTGACACTTGTTGTAACTCCTGATCTATTGCTTGGCATACTGAAAGATGGTCAGCCAATAATACCTGAAGTGTAATACTTTGTTTGCAGTCCTTTTATCTGTGAAGTGTCCTCCGCAAGGTTCATCATGACATGCTTTCAATATGTCATAAATTTTGTTCTCTCGAACACAATGTCGGATAATACGGTCTTTCTCGGTATGAAAGATGCATCCTTCGATCCAAGAATATGTTGCACTCTATTGGATAACCCTTTGATACTCTTTTGGGGATAGATGTTGTGGGAGTCTACCTACAACCAAGTAATTATCGATATCTGCAAATGATGGTGTATTAGTAGATAAAGAGAACAAGTGTTCATCTGGGAAGGTGTCTTCCACAGGGACAACTTCTCCTTTGTTAGTGAGTTGAGAGAGAAAGTCAACAATGACATTTTCCCTCCCTAGCTTGTCAATGATCGAAATGTCAAACTCATGTAGTAAGAGAAACCACCTGGTCACTCTGCCATTGGTGATAGATTTGTTCATGAGATAATGAATGGCGGAGTGATCAGTATGTACGAAGAAAAAATAACTTTTGATGAATGGCGAAATTTATTAATAGCATACACAACTACAAGAAACTCTTTTTTGGTCATGGTATAGTTATTTTCAGTAGGGGTAAGGTTATCGTTGATGTAATAGATGGCATATGTTCATTGTTCCTCTTTCTTCCCTAGAACATCTCCAATAGTTGTGTCTGAGGCATCTATAGAGATATGGAAATGTATGGACCAATTGGGACCCCGCAAGATCGGTGCAATGGATATTTTTTCCTTTAAAGTCTCAAATAAAGTCTGACATTGATCATTCCTGGAGAATTCTGTATCTTTTGTAAGTAATTGAAATAGGGGGGATGTTATCTTTGTAATTTTTTCAATAAATCTTTGATAATATCCTGCATGCCTTAGAAAGTTGCAGACATATTTCTGGGTTGTGGGTACTGGAAGGTCACGAATGATCCTAATCTTAGCAGGATCTACTTGGATTCATGTAGGTGATATTTGATTTCCTAGCACAACCCCCTCAGTATGAAGCATATGGAATTTTTCATGGCTGAGAGAGAGGTTGGTTTCTTGGCACCTGACCAGGACCTTCTCTAGATTGTCTAAAGCTTCCTGAAAGGTATCTCCGTATACAATAAAAGTGTCCTTATAAATGTCCACGCAATTATTGGTCAAGTTAGAGAATATCCCTAAGACATCCCTCTGGAATGTATTTAGAGCATTACACAGTCTAAATGGGAGTACTCGGTAAGCATAAGTTCTTCTTGGGCATGTAAAAGTGGTTTTCTCCTGATCTATAGCGATGATCTGTATCTGATTGTAACCGTTGAACCCATCGAGAAAAGATAAATACTTTTTCCCTACCAAAGTATCCATGACTTGATCAATGAATGGTAATGGGAAGTAATCTTTTAAAGTGGTCTTATTCAGTTCCATGTAGTCAACACAAATGCACCACTTTCCATTCTTATTTGGCATAATAACCAAGGGAAAAACCCACTTACTGTCAGAGATCAGGGAAATGAAATTTATGTCAAGGAGATTTTGGAGCTCCTGCTTGACTATATCCTTCAGAGCAGGGTTCATCCTTCGTTGTGGTTGTCGAATAGGTCAGGAATCCTCTTTAAGATAAATGTGATGGGTTCATAGATTAGGGTGGATTCCTTTCATGTCAGTATAGTCCCAATAAAAGGAGAAATTGTGCTTTCTTAGTATTTCGATGAGTTTCTTTTGCTGAGAGGAGTCTAGCTTAGCATTRATATTCAAGGTTTTTCCGAGGCGAATCTCAATAGATACGCTTTGATATTCAGAGATAGCATTCACAAGAACCAATTCATCTAGTAATTTTGTTGGTTCAGTTGGCGAATAGACTTCCTGGAAATTCTCCCCTAGGATKTGCTCCAGAGTTGGGTGGTTGGCTATGTGAGGATGTTCTAGATATGAACAAATAAAATCATCCTTGATAGCCTGTTTAAATGTCGATGATTTCTCAAGGGTCAATAGAGTTTGTGTAGGTTCCTCGTCACTCTCTTCAATCCAGGGGGAATTCTCTAGGTCATGGGAAGGTTTAGCAGGAGGGTAGAGGGTTAACTTCTTGATTTAGTTCCCGTGGGAGATGGTCATATCTCCTGATTTGTAGCCGATATATGCATTGACAGTGACCAACCAAGGTCTTCGCAAAATCAATGGGTATCCCCCTAGGTTGGCCTTCGGTTGCAAGACCATAAAGTCAGCTGGGTATTCCCACGAGTCTACAGAAACAATTATATCTTCCAGCATCACTGTGGATCTCTCTTCTAGTTGAAGTACTGTAGGGGTTGGTCGAAGGCCAGGCAATTGAAGTTTTTCCATGGTTTATTTGGTCATTACGTGTATGTCATCCCCTAAGTCTACCAAAGTATTAGCGATGTAAGTGTTATTAATGTTGACTTTGACAACTAGACTTCTTGGATCCATGTATTTGGCCATAAATACTTTTCCTAGCATTAGATCGACTAGCTTCCCTATGACATGAACAGTTTCTAGGTCTTTCTTTTTCCTTCCTAGTTTCCTTAGGCAAAGTTCCCGAACAACCTTAGCATAGATCGAGACATCCTTAATAGCTTGAAATAGACGAATCTTGACACACACATTTCGAATTTATCCTAAAAGGTTAAATTTTGGTTGTGTGGGGGACTTTTCTATATTTAACCTTTCCAGATAGGGTGGTTTTGGGAGCGATTCCTGCTCATCGGAGTGTTTCTGAGTGATATTTTGTCTTTCTTTAGAGGAGTTAGCATTTTGGTTGTCTAACTCGGGAGGATTATCCTCACCATCTTGTTCCTAGATTATGGGTGAGGTATGATCATGAATCACTCTTCCCGATCATAGGTGTATATTCTTAAATTCCATAGGAGAAATGACATATGTGGGAAAGAAGGGTAGTTCAGCGTTGCAGGCGAGCTGAACTACTTTATTGTTTGGATTTGGTATTGGTTGGGATGGTAATTGTGTGGGTCTAGGAGGATATTGGTTGGATGATAGTTGTAGTTTTTGTTGATGTTAGACTGGAGGGTGTAGTTGAGGAGTGGATTGTTGAAGAGTAGGCCCTCTCTAGCCTTGTTGCCAAGGTTGGTTCTCCGTTTGGGTTTGCCATTGTTGCCAGGGAACAGAAGCATGCCAATTCTACTGCAAATATTGATATCGAGTAAAGTATGGAGGAAATTGGGATTGCTCTTGTGTCATGTATGGTGCTTTGGGTGACCATGGTCATTTTTGGGCAACAAAACATATTCGTTTTGTTTCTCCAGTAGCCCCCTGATAAATTGTCTTTATCTAAGGTAGATGTTGAGGACAAGATATGAAATGATATTGCTCAAGAAATTTCATATTCTGCTTGGCTAAAGAAAAATAGACGGGAATGTCACCCTAGGTTTATAGCCAACAAAAATAACATCCTGACTCACAAGAATTAATTACGAGTTCTTAGGCTAGTCTTTTTTTCAATAAATAGCTTGCTGGAAATTTACTTTTTATTTATTTTTTTGCACATATCAGTTGTTGAAATAAATGTAAAGATAGAATTAAAGTCATGAAGATGATAAACAATACATATGAGACATAAAGAAATCCTTTATTTCATTCCAATTCATCAAAGAGTCATTTTCTTTACAAAATCTCATACAAAAATCTTGGACCAAAGTCAAACTTAGACATCCCCAATGGAGCATACAAAAGGACCTCTGACAGAAAACCAAAACTGAACTCTAAAAGTTGGATCAGCTTGCCACAGATTGTTTCCCACTCGACTCTGCAAAATAGCCTTTGTCAGTTGTTGAAACAATTCTTAAAAAAATTATCCTTAAGACCTAAACTTTCCTTTTTTCGGGTTTCGGCTTTTCATAAAATGCAAGTTTCGTTATCATTCCCAAACGCACAGTACCGATTTCCCGAAGAACTCAATCATTTGAATAATAAAAGGCAAAAAAACTAAAAGTATTATAATAATCCCGACGCATTTTCTATAAAATTATTTTAATCATGATAAGCTTTAAAACTTACGGATTTGAGGTTAACTTTAAAGAGTTTTCGGGATTCGGGGTTTGCTAAAAACATATTTTTCAATACAAATTGATTCGCGAAATCCCGATCCTCGATTTCTCGAAAGAAAGAGAGTTAGTTTAAATGCTAATTAATTAATTCTCTAACAAAAAAAGTTAAGGCTTAAGTTAATCATTTCGCGATTTCGAAAATTAGGATTCGTCAATGACATACCTCTTGTCAAAATGATCCCTAAAATCCTGAATCGTGAAATCTCGATCCATAATTTGTGTTAAACCGAACTAACTCTGTTTTGTCCTTAACCCTGATTAGTTAGTTAATTAAGATGAATTTAAGTCCTATTTTTAAAACACGTCGCAATTTTGTGATTTTGGAAATCGGGATTCATCAATGACATACTTCTTGTCAAAATGATCCCCGAAATCCCAAAACGCTAAATATCAATTAATCACTTTGCTAAAACGTTTAAGTCTTAATTAACACGTAGCGATTTCGCGATTTCGGAGATCAGATTTCATCAATGACATACTTCTTGACAACACGATCCCCGAAATCCCGAAAAACAAAATCTTCAGCCTTAATCTATGTTTAGCACCAATTAACCTTTTTCCAAAGCATGATTAATGATAATCATTTTTTGAGGTTTTGTTCATGTTTTGGTTTCCGATTGAATAAAATGTCCCAAGATTTCTTTAAAAATTCAAAGGCGCTAAAATATGGCCATTTAAATAATGAATCACTGGTGATACGTGGTACTAATGTGTATCTCAGTAAAATATATTCTGCATTAAATGCCTTTAATTCTTGTCAGTTGCGTCAATCCCATCACTTTTAAATGAATTAAAAGAGCATTTGAATGTCTGTGTTTTCATTTTATCAAGCGCAAGAAACACTCAGCTGAGCTCATTCATTCATTTTCTGTGACAGGTTTTCCATTTAATATACAGTCATGGCACCAAAAAAGGCACTGAAGAAGAGTGAAGATACACAGGAAGGAGATATCATCTCCGACACCACGCCACACGCTATAGACTCCATTAAATCTTGGACTCAAATCTCTGAATTTCTGGAATGTGAACTCAAGAATGCTCATCCTGATTTTGAGAATCACTATCGAGACATAGCTGACTCAGACCTTCATAAGATTGGTGCGTGCCCTCAGCTCGTGGCATACAATGATATGATCAGTTGGACCCTGGAAAAGGTTGATATCTTGACAAGGAGCATCTTAAACGATCAAGGAGTCATCTTCGGCTCATTCAGTCCAGAACACATACAAGTAATGTATAAACTCTTGCCAAATCCTAAACATACTTTTAATGTTGAGTTTTTAGCAGAGTTTTAGAGGAAAGAATGCACTGAGGTAGACCGGACTTATCCTGATATGATTAGAGAATGGTGGAGGTGTCCATCAAAATTTAGAGCTGATACCCATGGGGTTTATGCTACAACATCCTTGAATGAATACATGGTCTACGTTGCCATTATGCTATGTAGACTTTTCGGGAGAAAAGATCCCTGCCATTTTCATGCAAATTGGGTGCCCTTTTTGGAAGAAGCTTCAGAAGGGTATGCTTTTAACTGGAGTAAGATTTTGTTGGATCACCTAACACAAGAAATCTCAAACTACAAAGTTGGAAAATCAAAGGGACAATCAGTGGCTTTTTACATGTCAACATACATTATGGATGCAATTTTCTATGTGACTCATTTTCCCTTGATGAATTGGAGTTGGAATATAACCTATCCAGAACCCATTCATGAATATCATTCTACCCTTTGGGAAGAAAATGCTAAGGATGCATTTTATGAAATTTTTCATTTTGTTATAATTCCGATGCATAAAATATTTTTTAGATGCGAACCTCCTCGCATTTCTAATACAGTCACAGAAAATCTTAAAGCAATAGTCGACTGGTTTATTGATGAAATTTTTTCCTACATTAGGGTTTATGGTTGTTCTATTCCCCCTCATGCACTCCCTAAATTCCTACCAGATAGATTGGTGTGTAGAGAGGTAGCCCACCAGATAGTAAAAGGCGGCATTGGATTAGAGCTAAAGGCAGCTCAGAAGAAGTCATGGCCAACTTTCCCTGTACATGTCGGGAAATTTTCATTATTGAATCTAGGCCATTCTAAAGTAGAGGCTAAATCACTAGAAGAAGTAAAATTGGTAGATATTGAACACAGAAAGCATGACCCCTATCAATTAATAAGAAAACATTTGATGCATTGTAATTTAAAATCCTATGAGCATGAAACATCTGTTTACGATGACGTATTCAAGGAGGTTAAATCCTACGAAGAGGTATTGAATAGAGTACAAGCCCTGCCACCTGATTCACAGAATGGTTTCGTGTCATTCCAGAGCCATAGGTGAAGTTGTTTACCCAAAATTTTGCAGGGTGAAGCTACGACTCCAACTCCAGAGCAGGAAGGGCCTCCCCCAGGCTTTGAAACAAATATACAAGATAAAGCAAATACTAAAGGAAATATTAAGGATACTGAAATACCTTCACAAGACACATAAATTTCCCAGACAAAAGAATCAGAGGCAGGGAAGGGAAAGGAGCCATAAAAATCCCCAAAAATCCCTAAGGATGTTCCAGAAAAGGCAGGAGAAACAACATCGATAGAACTTGGAAGTCCCATTACTTCCTTGACTCCATTGCAGTCCACTTATGGAAACCACCATGAGGGAGCTCTGTATGTCAATGATTTGGATCCAATTTCTAGAGATGAGATTCCTTCATCAGACTATTTTTTAGTAAAAAGAGAAGGGAAATCTTAAAACAGGAAATCCATCCAAGAGGAGATGGGATGGTTAAAAAACATAGGGTCATTATAGATGGAAAGAAGCTTAAAGATGGAGAATTTTCTATAGAGATAGCAGGCACGATGGGAGCTATAGCGTCATCAAATTTATATTCTATGGGCAATTTGACAACTATGATGGAACAAAAAGACCAAACGATAGCTCAGTTACAGGATAAATTGAAAGAAACCGAAAGAAATATTAGTTGGGGAATAAAAAAAGGTCTAGAACAAGCTAGATTAAAAGATATTCAAGAGATTCAGAAAATGAAAACAATCTTAGAGGAAGAAAATCAGATAATACAGGTCACCCAGGCACAGGTCCTAAAACAGGAAGAAGAAAATAAACAATTACGAGATAAAATTTACACTATTTCAAATCAAGTGGTAGAGCTTGAAATTTTCCAGGCTCAAGTATTGGGAATACATTTGAAAATAGAAGAGGAACAACAGAAAGTGTTTTTAAATCTAGAAGTTATCCAGAATTACTTTCAGGAAACAAATAAATCTTTGGAGAATGTTCTCCAGAAAGAAAGAGAAGTGAAAGCAGCCAGAACAACTTTCCAAAAAGCAGTAGCCCTTTCAACAAAGGAAGAGGTCGAAAAGATTCAGAAACTATCCATTTCAGAACAGGTTAAAGGAGATGTAATACTTAAAGTGTGGGAAGCAGACCTGGATGAAAATAAAAGAATAACCAGAGATGTCAATGATGATTGTCAAGGGATTTTTGACCTCTTAGAAAAGACTTCATTGAATATTGGAAAAAATGACTGTCCTGGGTTACTAGGAGAGATCAACATTGTCAAGCATCAGCTAAGGTTCAAGGAGGATCTGGAGGAAATGAAGCTAGAGATCCCAAAAATTCAGGTAATCAATATCTGTGAAATTGACAAATGGATGGTGATACCGAACTTAAAGTTGCAAACTATTAAGTTCACGAGGAAGATAATAGAAGATCGCTTGCCCAATTTACAGAAAAGATTCTTCATATTTGAGGCAAAGGAGATACCAGACGTTCCTAGAGTTTTGGTGAAGTTTTTGGGAAAATGTGTTCACTGTCTTGAGGCGAAAGAAGGAAGTTCATCAACACCAACATAAAAGTACTCTTTTGAATATTTTCATCATTAGAAATTAGAAAAGAAATGTAAGCGGTTTGACATGATTCATCCATGTAACCGTAGTCTTAGGAAGTTGGTTAATCACCAACGGGAAAATATTTGATGATCATGTATAAATATATTTTGAGAGGACTGAGAAAGGGCTTTTGGTTTTTTGAGAGAGCCAATTGTAAGAAAATTTTCCAATTCACTGTGATACACGATACAGACGAGATTCTGAATCCTGCCAACTTGTAGCTATGTGTTCTTTAACCTTGTTTACCATATTTTTCTATGTTTCTCTTTCAATGTCTTTCTAATGAATGATCAATTTGAAGTTTATTTTATATATCTTTTATAATTTAGATCGATTTGGTTATCAAATTATTTACATCTTTTCCTCTGAAATTGCTATCAGTAATTTTAAGACCTGTAGATCATTTGAACCATGATATTTAACGCTTCATTAGAAATCTCGTTTTCTTCTTTATTTCCTGTTACAATATGAGATTCTTTCGTGATTAGAGCCTCATATTTTTCAGTAATATTTCTTTGCTAGTTTACAATTCTCAAATTGTTTCAAGTCCAGGAAACGGCCTCAACTTATTTATGTTATTATTTTGAATTTCAAAGCTATTTTTTCATATTCTCATCTTTTAAAAAACTGAAGTAACAATTTATTGAATTCTTTCACAACTAAATAAAATCTTACTCTCCATGACTATCCCAAGTAGCAGACAACCCAACATAGAACATGGTCTTCAAGATCAAACCAATATTACTTTAAACCTATTTAATACTATTCTACAAACAACAACTAACCAGGCTGAATTAGAACGTTCATGGGCTACTATTGAGAGAGGTATCAGCATCCAAGAACAACGGGAAGCTAGACAGAGATAGTTGAGAAACTAATTCTGCTTTACCCTTCCTTTTTTATTCTTATCCTTTAATTATCTTTACCTTTATGGATGCCTTGACAGTATACTTTACAGCCTTAAAGTATAAACTCAGGAACAACATCAGTCATGAAAACTAATTCACAAACAGACAAGTCTACACAGACTATCAAAGATAGATCAACACCTCTGAAAAACAAGTGTTTGAATGATGTGATTCAACCCTGAATATTGTTGTCTACAATAAGACCCTACTATCATAAAAGAGAATTAGGCTTGTGATGAATATATGAATGAATGAAAACTGAACTATCTCAACACAAACTCAGAGAGAAAACCTTAGTATGCTTTTGCTTCTATCCTCCCCTTGTTCATCCCTTTCCTTTTTCTTTTAAACAAATTAGAATTGGTTCAAGTAGTTGAACCAACTCATTAGTTAAGTTAATTAAAAGACTCAACTAAATTTAGTTAGGGGGAAGAGTAATAATTATAATAAGGGTTATAAATAAATAATAATTAGTAGGTGAGACCCCTTGTGACTCCCTTTAGTTCATAACAATCATAACATAACCATTAGTTAAGTAAAACACACCTCCTTGTGTCTCCCATCAACATATTCACTTTTGGCAAATTTAGCTCATGAAATTTGAAATTATTTTCAAAATATTACTCATATATCCAAAATAAAACATATTGTCCCAAAATTTCTTGAAGTCAACTGTCATCAACAATGGATAAAAAAAAATAAAAAATCAAAATCCATATTTCCCAGTCTGCGATGCAACCCAATGGATTTTGAGGAGTTATGGCCTTACGAAGTTGGAGGGCCCTCACATGTCATCTAGAAGCCCCAAAAGGTCAAAGTAGTCAAAGTGGTTTAAGGAATTTAAAAAGGTAAATAATAAAGTGAAGTGATGAGTGTACTATAATTCAAAGTGAATACAAAATACATTATTTAAATAATAAATTTAATGGATAAATTAAAAGTGGGTTAACCCTAAAATAAGGAAAGTGGGCAAAGTGACCTAGAAGATGTTTTTAAGGAAGCTACTTGGAGAGTATAAATAAGAGGCTAGGCTCTCTCATTTTAATCACGCTCGAGCATATTGAATATCTATAGGTGTCTAAGGTAACCAAGGATATCTCAACCAAAATTCTGAAGGAAGGTTAATAAAAGAAGGCTGAAATGCAAGGAGGGATAAATTCTTTTGATGGTGCTTTCTAAGGTATGTTATTTACAGGTCATCTCACCATTTTCGCTATAAATTTTTTTTTGTAAATATTCAGATCATGAAATTTCTATTCCATTGAGAAAACATATCCAAGTATCTTTGGCAAACAATTCAGCTTGTGGGTCGTTGTATTTTTGGAGTTACACTCTGTGGGAAATAGGGTTTGTGGCTAGTCCTAAAACTAGTCAAAAACAAGTGTTTCAGGTAAAAATGTCATAAATTATCCATAACAGATCCAAATTCAATGAAACCAAATGTGTTGGTTACGGTACAGTATGTAGTATGATTTGTAATAGTTTCCTATCAATTCAAAAAATATTACGTGCGGGGCACACTCTACAAGGTCGCTCTCTAGAATAAGCCAAAATTCAGAAAGGTATGCCATTTTTGCTATAAATCCTTTTCTGATAGGTTCCAAGTAGTGACACCTGGAGGAATTGCATTAAACAAACTAAAGAACATTGTGTATCAGTTTCATATCTTTATACATTACAGGTACAAAGTTATGATTACTTCAAGTTAGGGTTGTTGACTAATCCAAAACTAGGCATGTGAGACTAAAGAAAAGTTTGATGAAAATGCTAGTCTCTTGTTGTTAAAGTCAAGGAAGGTTTGCAGGAATGTGATCATATACACCAGTTCTATTATAGAGCTACAAATCATATTTGTATGATGAAATTGATGAGGGATTTTGGTTGAGGTACATGTTGAGTACATGGTTGAGACAAGTAGTTGATGAGTTGGCACATACATGAGGTGTATAGTTGATGATGTTGGTACATATTGATGATTCATAGTTTATGAGTAGTTGACACATGATTGGTACATACTTGGTACATGGTTGGATGCACTTGTTTATGGTACAGGTTGATTACAGGTTGTTTGGTACATGTTGATTATAGGTTGTTTGGTACAGGTTGGTGCATGGTTGATGCACTTGTTTATGGTACATGTTGATGCACGGTTGATGCATGGTTTAGATTTATTGGTACAGTTTTACAGTGGTATATCTCACAGTGATAGTGTGACAGTGGTTCCATCATTCTACTTCTACTTTAGGGCGGTTGGACGGGGCAAGGATAGGTGGTTGTAGCCTCCTTCTAGTTGTAGCTAGAGAATTGGGGAGTTGGAGATTCCCTTAGGTTGTAGCCTGGGAAACTAGGGGGCTGGAGCCTCCTTCCAGTTGCAGCTAGAAAACAAAAGAAGTTGGTGCTTCCAATGAATGTAATTCTTCAAGACATATAAGAAAAGCATTCTGTGGATTTCTCCCGATTTGGGTTTCCACGTAAAACACTGGTGTATTGTGTATGTGTGTGATTTTTTATTTGTTATTTCTCATTATTGGATAATAATTCTACATTGATATAACATTTGAAGAAAAAGGATTATAATTACACTATTACTAATTCACCCCCCCCTCAGTAATCCAATAATTGGTATCAGAGTAGGTTCCTTTAGAAATCAGTTTAACCAATGAAAGGTAGATCATGGAGAGTACCAACTCATATAAAAATGGAATACCACAGTTTGATGGACAAAAGTATGTTTTTTTGAGCATAAGGATGAAGACATATATACAGGCACAGGGATTTCAAGTTTGGAAATCAATTCTAGATGGATACACAGCAACAGCAGTTCCACCAACAAATGACAAAGCAGTGAAACATGGTGAGAATAATTTCAAAGCCAAAAATACACTTTTGAATGGTCTCAGTGATACGGTCTTCACCAAAGTTGCACATTGTAAATCTGCTAAAGAGATTTGGGACAAGCTTCGAAATATTTATGAAGGAGATTCAAAAGTCAAAGAAGCAAAGCTTCAAACTTACAGAGGTCAATTCGAACAACTAAAAATGAAGGAAGATGAAGATATCACAGCCTACTTCTTACGAGTCGATGAAACAGTGAATGCAATCATAGGATTGGGAGAAGAAATCAAAGAATCTATAATTGTTCAAAAGGTACTAAGATCTCTTCCTATGAGATTCAACCCTAAGATATCAGCACTAGAAGAAATATCGGAACTAAACTCAATAAGCATGACGAACTGCATGGAATATTCACAGCATATGAGATCAGAACTGAACAGGAAAATCTAGATGTAAAAGAAGCAGCCTTCAAAGCATCCAAAAGATCAAAGAAAAAAAAAA
>ML798152.1:542329-571879 GCA_009831015.1 Picea engelmannii
CTTTAAAGGTAGAAAGGTTTGGGGGCTCTGGGATATCTTGTTGATCATTGATATGAACAAAGCTATGTCAGTTGTTGTTTCAAAATAATTCTTTAACCATCATGTCGGACCCCCCCCCCCCACCATTAGAAGTAGAACGGTCGGGGGGGTCCGGAATTTCTTATGGACCGTCCATTTGCGCGTTGGTGGGATAACCGTAGATCTGAGCGCACACTTTAATCACTTTTTCGGACCCCCCCACCGTCAAAGGTCGAACGGTCGGGGGGGGTGGGGTCTGGAATCTCTTCAGAGATGTAGATCTAGGCACCAAAATCTTAGTCGTAGATATAGGCCCGATCTTTAATCTCCAGGGCGCAATTCAGTATAAGAGGCAAAACTTAGGCTTAGTGACCTTTTTATGGGTTTTGTTGCACTGCTTCCCTTGATTTTTTCACCATGGGGTTAGAAAAACATTTCACCATCAAGATCATGCATTTTTCACCGATCATCTTACATATTTTATTGAAGAGAAACTAACTAAGCTATTGTCCTAACCTACTCATTTTCACCTTTAGCCCAACTTAGACTATTGGGCTAAGAAAATACTCTACCTTGGGGCTATTTGACCAAAATTAGACTGTTTGGTCAAATTTATTCACTAGCTAACCTAATCACTTGGCTAAGATTAGACAGTTTAGCCAAGCTTATTCACTAATCCTAAATACTTAAATTTAAATGACTTGGACATGTTTAAACTGTATGGATCAAGTCATTATCATTTCATGGGGCTTTATCCATTTCTTTTATGCCCTCTTTTATTTTTCTCGTTTTTATTTCTTTTTCCTTTCATTTCTTTTTTCTTTTCTTTTTCTTTTCTTTTCTCATTTTTTCTTTTCTTTTTTCTTTTCTTTTCTTTTTCTTTTCTTTTCTCATTTTTTCTTTTCTTTTTTCTTTTCTTTTCTCATTTTTTCTTTTCTTTTCTTTTCTTTTGCAGAATGCAATATTATCTGCAAGTCGAAAACACTAAAGGAACAAAATTACAATCAACAATTGATCTTATAAATTATAGGGTTATAACAGTACATATTGATGATTCATATTTTATGAGTAGTTGACACATGATTGGTACATACTTGGTACATGGTTGGATGCACTTGTTTATGGTACAGGTTGATTACAGGTTGTTTGGTACAGGTTGGTTCATAGTTGATGCACTTTTTTATGGTACAGGTTGATTACAGGTTGTTTGGTACAGTTTGGTGCATGGTTGATGCACTTGTTTATGGTACAGGTTGATTACAGGTTGAGGTACAGGTTGATGCACGGTTGATTTATGGTTCAGATTTATTGGTACAGGTTTACAGCGGTATATCTCACAGTGATAGTGTGACAATGGTTCCATCATTCTACTTCTACTTCAGGGCTGTTGGACGGGGCAAGGACAGGTGGTTGTAGCCTCCTTCTGGTTGTAGCCAGAGAATTGGGGAGTTGGAGCTTCCCTTAGGTTGTAGCCTGAGAAACTAGGGGGTTGGAGCCTCCTTCCAGTTGCAGTTGGAAAACAAAGGAAGTTGGTTCTTCCAATGAATGTAATTATTCAAGACATATAAGAAAAATCATTCTGTGGTTTTCTCCCGATTTGGGTTTCCACGTAAAACACTAGTGTACTGTGTATGTGTGTGATTGTTTATTTCTTATTGCTCATTATTGGATAACAATTCTACATTGATATAACATTTGAAGAAAAAGGATTATAATTATGCTATTACTGATTCACCCCCCCTCTCAGTAATCCAACATGTCATTCAAATGCAATGACATTTGTTAAACATATATAGGGGCAGTAAATCCAATAATCCAGATTAAATTGCAAAATCCGAATTGACATTTAACAGACAAACAATAGCCACCCTTCCAACATAAGCTATGCACAGAATAATTCAATCATGCAAGTGTAATTCTATCACTGTACAAGCCCAATTCAATGTGACTCTAAAAGTTAGGAAATCCATCCAACACGACGAGGTATCAACAACATGCTTGTCTCAAAAAATGATTGGGTTGCAACAAAAACATGCTTAAAAATATGTGGGTATCCCTGAGTGTGAAACCCAAGCTATCCATGCTATACACAGTGTGCAACCATCAAAACACTACAATGCAACATCTACATTTTACAAAACCAAACACACAGTCACAACAATAACTCACCCCAGCGTGTTGAGCCATCAATCTAATACAATATTGCTTCGATTTAGTCAAATTATAATCAACTATGATGTGTAAAACTCGGCTTATACAATCAGGCAATCATAAGCATGCAGTGGATGTAGTTCATACGATCTTCCTGGTTGCAATAACCATTCGGCCCCAAAAGAAAATAACGGTTACAATGACCATTATTTCATTGCATAGAAACACCACACACACAACGCGGTATGCGTGAGCAACATCAAGTAATTGTAACCAATGCCATCTAAACATCCAAATAATCCTTACTGCAAAAAACCAGTGACTGTGTATCAACCAACCAATTCACCACTGTCATAAAAATCAATCAACCTAACAAAATGTGGCAACCACGCATACCGACGCATCAATTCGAATCGGGGCAATGACCCTCTCCATTAAACAATATTGAGTTATGAAACATAAGGAGAGTGACTGTGTAATTTGAGTTGTGCAAATAATGATGTAGGGTTTACCATTGTTATGATAGAGGCAGTAACTAGATGCCAAACCAAAACTATTGTCATTTGACCAACTGGGTGAGTCTGTATTCAAATTAATTGACGATGCATTCAATCCACAATCACCCATAGTAAACTTGACATGCTCGACAGTCTTCTCTATCAATTTTCATACTAGAGGGATAATGGTTTGTTCTGTAGCCAACACAGTGAGAATAGAACCAACTCCTTGTAATGGTGAAAACTCTGAGGCCAACAATGCATACAAAGAGAGAACCACGCCTCATTCATGGAAAGGTAACAAAACCATGATAGGGTGCCATAACATAAGGTGAGGCTCTAATTCGGCATGGCAATGTTATTTAATGCACGCAGGGTATAACCCTCATGCTCTTCAATCAAACAACCACATCATTGAAGTGAAGACCGGGTCGAGTAAGAACAGGAAGCTCATTTCGTGACACTTAGTGGTGAAATCAACCGATGCCCAAGTGAACAAGACAGTGATGCATAATGCCTCTAACCATTAAACCCATAAAATCCTAGAGACTTAACATATTGATGCGAATGTGTGAGGACAACCATCCAACCAAGACCAACTAAAACATCAAAGATCAAAAAAAAAAAACCTATGGCTGCTAATGCCCAGGATGACCACTATTAATTCAAGATTGTTGCAGAAATAACCATCGATGCTTAATTCCAAACCATAATTTTTTACATAGCTGCAATGCTTCAAGAAAACACAAACCAATACACCCGAGCCAATAATCATTTCATAACCAGAGAAGACTCATGAATGGCATAAAAAAGACATACCTGTAATCAAATTCCTTAAAACGCAAGTTGGTTGAGCAGTTCCTCTCTGCTAAGAAATCAGAGCATAACCATAGCAGCAAGGTTGAACAATAGCCCGACTAGGGTGGCGTCTAACGGAAGGAGTAAAGGTGACATGCAGTAAATGCATGTCGCTTCCACCCTCATTTCATTAATTCATCAATACATTCCACCATGTATCAAAACCATCACCACATTAAAAGCCAATAGCGTGACCACCATATTCCTTAACTTGTGCCATATAAAACAACCACGTACCATATCACAAAGTTAAATCGCATAACCATTAGTGTCTATTACTCTGTCAAAATGTGCCACCCATATCATGTCCTTCCAAAATATACTATATGTATATCAACCACATAACTCAATTAAATCGCATGGCCATTAAATTGCTAGCTAGGATTAAACCATAACCATTAAGTCTTTCATGCATGTAGTATAGGATATATGATAGTTTAAATTCTTCCCCTTTGAAACTGTTGCATTGTTCCCTATTTATTTCCAATTGTTTGCATGTGGTATAGTAAAATTGCAGAACTAGGTCCCTTTTCTTTTGCATTTGTTATAGTAATTTCGCCTTTCTCCAAACTGCCTTTTATGTATTTTCACTAACAGGTTTGTTATGCAGGTGCGATAAGAACATATAGCAATGATGTCAATGAATAGCATAGGTCGTAGTAACATAAGGAACCAACATTTCATAATCTCAAACCATAGCCAATAACAAAAGATCTCATCAACCATGTAAGTCGTATCGCACATCATCACAAACATCAAATGTGAATAGATCTGCTCTTCAATGATACAAGGGGGTCCCACCTACTACTATTATTTATTTTTTATAATAATAGGCTTTAGAAACACTTTGCGGGCTAAACTTCGTTGATGATTTTAATCATCAACAAACTGGCGACTCCACAGGAAAATTTGTTTTCAACATATTTAGAACTCAGAAATCGTGGTTTCGTGAACCAAAAGCAACATGTCAAGAAGATATAACTCGAAATATTATGCAACAGGGGGAGGTGGGCGGATTTAATGGAATGATGACAGGGAATTTGGGAATAATTCATGAAAAGTGTTAAGTATGAGGGGTTTTTATCATTGTATGCATAATCATTCAACCGGAATTGCCTCTCTAACTTCCAAGGAGGAAAACTTTTAGACTTTCTCTTAAAATCTCAATGGATGAAGAAATGGCAAGAAGAAGCGGGAGATAACCAATTCCTTATAAGACAACAGTGGAAATATACAACAATTTCAAGGGCCATTTAGAGGAGACATCATAACAACTGTGTAAGCTTGATTGTTATTGCCTAACAATGCTTTGCAGAAGTGTCACTGTGGCAGAATTGATCCAACATCCTATTTGACAAAATTAACTAAAGATAATAAGAAGCAAAATCATGATGAAAGTAAAGTTGTAGAAACTAAAACATCAACAATAAAAGACATAAATAAAACATAGCAAGAAAAACCTTAACTCAAAAGGAAGAAATCATAGTACTGTAAAGCATAGAAAAGAAGCACAAAATTGAAAGCAGAGCTAGGCTACTAGTATACAGAAAATCCAATCAGCCTTAGAACTTTTCACGCTGGCCCCTCGCAATACCTCAAGTGAGGACTGTTAGTGTTGTAGTAAAACAATTGTCTCTGTAAATCCCTTAAAATGTCTGAACTAGTGTCTAAGACAAAAGTGATTTGGAAAGGACCCAACACTTGAAATGTTGATGTGATTATCAACCCCTTGACGCACACAATTAAATCATCAAGATAAGCATGGAGACTGACCAATTCATTGAAATTTATGTGTATAGGTCTATTAAAAACAATACCAATATAAATTAAGCTAAAAAGCCGACATTGGTAAAACATAGTACTCCAATAAGTGATAGGAGTGGTTTTGTGAGCATCTGCCCCTTTTACCTTGATTTTGTTTCAACCAAACAGACTGTCAAGTAAGGGCCCTAACTATGACTCTACAACCTGTTGCAGAAACATTTCCATATTGAGAGGAGGAAAGGGATTTCTCATAATCGCTTGCCTAAAATTTCGAAGACTAATACAGGTTCTAATATTCTCAGTGGTCCTTGAGGCAGGTTCCCAATTGGAAACCCATTCAGGGCGAACTGAAAAAAACATTCCAGCCTTTAAGAAATCTTTCAACTCCCTTCAAAAGGTTGCCTTCAATGTAGAGTTAACAAGTCCTTGTTTCTGCCTAGCTGGTTTCATAGTACGTTGAATAAGACCTAGATCAAAACCACGAAGATCCTCATTAAACCAAGCAAAATCAGTTTGAAATCCACCCAGTAGCTCGACAGACCTCATCTATTCTTTATCAGAACACTGGACATTTATTTTAATGTTAGTTGAAGATCCAGGTGTCCTAATGTCCATGGAGATGGTTTCAACCACCTTCTTCCGTAACTCCTCTTCTTTATGTTTTTCTTTATTGCCTACATCACTTGACAGAAACAAACTCTCAAGAGGAGTCAAACCCTCAGGAATATTATGATTTTCTATGGATATAATCTCCTTGGGATTAGGAGGTTCATCTTGAATGAGAACACAAATTCTCTCATCATTAGGGAGGGCCTTCCAAGATCCTACATTGTCAAGAATGCATGGACGATATAGATATTGAAAAGCACAATTAGGCCTGTGAGAAAAAAGTTGTTGATTAGGAGAGGCTGCAAAGATAGCTAACCGATCAACCATTGAATTCAACTCCCTCTTAACATGAGTGATGTTGAAAGATAAAAGGTTCGAGACAAGTGCCCAAACAGTTTGGGAGTATCGTTCCATCATATTGTTGCTAGGAGAGCATATCCTACGTATCATGTTCACAACAAGCTCAGAATTTCCGAAAACTAAAAGGTGGCCACAACCAAGATTAAGGGCCTTCTCAATGACTAATAATAAAGCTTTGAATTCAGCGACATTGTTTGAACATGAGAAATCTAACTTGTAAGACAGATTATGAATTTTCCTTGCAGGAGAAACCAAAATAATGTAAGCCCCATTACCTTCACTAGAGAATGAACCATCAAAATGCATATGCCACATATCATTATCTAAATTGATTTGTTCCAAAAGAGTATTATCCTCTTCAACAAAGATGGAATACACTCCTAGGTCCTCTTCGATATAGTTTACATTAGATTGTGGAACATTCTCTATGTAGGGTGAAATCCTTCCCTCTCTAAGGACTATAATGTTCTTACCATTCTAAGGAACGGATAAATGTGTCTCGTCGAGTGAGAGGTATCCACCTGTTAGGGATTGCCAATATCTCCCCAAGATAATTGAGTAATTTCTTACAGGCATATCAATCACCTGAATGTTGAGGGTTGTCCTTATCTCAGGATGAGTGCATAAAACCAAGGTTACATCTTTAATCTCGCACATGGTTGTTTGTTGTAGACTATTATAGGATATCATGTTTCTGGTATTTTCATTTGTACAAGACAAACCTAACTCTTCCATGATAATCTTCGACATCACACTTGGGCCCGAACCGCCATTAATGAGGCAACAATGGGCAATCTTATCCATGATATTTACAGAAATATAAAAAGGGGGATTTTTTACAGGGTATCTAAAGTTATATACACCTACTTTATTTACAGAAGAATCCTCTTCGTTTACCTCTTTGGAAAGGTTGGCCACAACATAATATTTTCCTTCCATGAATTGTTTTAGATGCATATGTTGTTCAGGGATGACAACCATGTCTAGGAGGGTTGCATCTGATTTGATGTTGTCCAATTGATTCAAGATATTGTATTTGGAAGAGGGGAGAGGGAGAGTGATTCCTTGACTCTCAGGGACCTTAGGAACCTGGAGCGCAACAATGGTTGAGGATGAGCTCGGGCTAGAAGAACTGCGAGGAGGATCAAATTTGCCCTTGGGAGCATAGGCTTTGTTCCTAGTATTGATAACCATGACATCTTCTGGATCCAAAAAATCTAGGACATCGATAGTAGCTTCTGGTCTTTTACCAAAGATCTTATCTCTGACACTCTTCTTTACCTCACATGTGGTTTCTTCATGGTGTTCCTCGCAAAATTTACACCAACTCCGAGGCAGGATAGCCTTAGGTTGAAATTTGTTTTCAACCGGATTTCTAAAGGAGGGTGCAAAAGAGGATGAAGCTCTAGGGGTGAGAGGGGAGACAGTACCCTTACTCTCAAATGCTATCATACGATTGTTCATATCTTATACTAGCTGCAAGAGAGCGGACATGTCTGTCTGTCTAACTGATTCTCCCTGGGGAAGACCAGTTCTTTCAAGTTTTTCTTCATACTCTGAACAGGTATGTAGAGTGGAACCGAGATTATCAATGGCTTTTCCCTCAAGCCTATGATGGTAGGGAGAAGGCAATGCATTGTAGTAATGCATGAAAGCGGCTTGGTTCTGGTGGGGGATAAGTTCAGGTATTTGATTGTATAACTTGGTGAAACGCAAGTTGAAAGACTTGATGTTCTCACCATCTTTATAAGTGATGTTATTGTATTCCCTTAAATTCTCGGCATGGCTTTTAGATTGCCCATAAGTGGAGCGGAACCAATAAATCAACTCCTCACAAGTAGACAGAATCTTAGGAGGAAGGTCAAATAAGTTAGACACAGCCTTTCCTTCCAATGAATTGACGAATAAGCGCATGCAAGTGTCGTTATCGTTGGCCCCTATATTATGACAAGCATTAGAAAATGCCACCAAGTGTTCATTTGTACTAATAGTGTTATTTCCTGAAAACTTAGGCAAATGCTCCTTAAACTTCGAAAGTGGACGAGTAGTAGGTGCTAGGTTAAGAGGAGAGGATACATTCCACGGTGTGGTTGTGGCGTCTTCTTCAAACTGAAAAATCCCATACCTTTTAATGACTTTGGTGGGTATTTTCACTAAAATGTTTGTTGTGCAGGTGCGATAAGAACAGATAGAAATGATGTCAATGAATAGCATAAGTTGTAGTAACATAAGGAACCAACATTTCATAAGCTCAAACCATATCCAATAACAAAATATCTCATCAACCATGTAAGTCATGTCGCACATCATCATAAACATTGAATGTGAACAGATCTGCTCTTCAATGATACAAGGGGGTCCCACCTACTAGTATTATTTAGTTTTTATAATAATAGGATTTAGCAACACTTTGAGGGATAAAATTCATTGATGATTTTAATCTTCAACAACAGAGAAGGGCAACTCTTAGTATAGTGATTTTTCTCACAGATACCACATACCTCTATGTTATCTAAAGGGCACTCCCTTAAGGGGTGTTTTTTTCAACATTTATAACCGAATATGGATAACACTAGGTCGACTTCTTCTTTGTTTTTCTTTTCTTGAAAAGTATCCAATTGGGAGCTAAGCGAACTAAGAATATCGGTCTTAAAATTGTCCAACATGTTTCCTATTTCGGTTCTAGTAACCACTCCTCCTGATGATTTTGTGACCCTTGAGGCTAGATCTCGGGGGCCTTTCCTAAACTTAGTAATACCTCATGAATATTGTTTACACAGTTCACATATATCACCATAGGTCATCTGGGAGATATCTTTGGCCCCCATAAGATTTAATGCATCCATACAATCATCCTTGATTCCTCTAAGAAAGATAATACGTAATGTTTTTGGATCAAGTGTGTTTTTCTTATTCCTTTGTAGGTTATATTGAAACCTTTCTACATAATCTTCGAAGGTTTCCTCCTCCTTTTGTGTCATTCTAAAAATTTATTCGCGTATGTCCCTTACTTTGCAATAATCTTGATATTTTTTAAGAAATCTTTGCTTTATCTCATCCCAGGTCCTGATGGAATTTCCTCCGAGCCCCATTAGTTAGTGAAGAGTTGCTTCTTTCAAGGTTGAGGGAAATAGTTTTAGTTTATGGGCATTAGAATAATAGTCATAGATTCAAAAAAGGACATCAAACTCAAAGAGGAAGGTGTCAGGGTCCTCGCTAGGCAAACCACAAAAATTTGGCAGAGAAGAGGGCAGAATTGTTTTCATTTGAAGTATGCTCTCGGACTCCTGAATAGGAAATTAAAACGTGATTGGCTCTTTTTGTTTTGATGTTTCCACTTCTTCTCCCATGTTTAAAATCTTTTCTCCCCACAAAGATTCTTCTGAGGAAACAGAGTTTCAGGCTCTTCAATAGGATTACTGTGTTTTTCTGACTCGGATCCTTAAATGGGATTATCTTGGTCTTGGGGAGATTTAGAGGAAGGAGTTTCTATGGATAAAGAAACAATAGAGTCGATTTTGGATGGTTCTTCCAGATTGTTGGATGCTACTTTTGAGTAACAGTGAGTACTAGAGGGTTTTGGAGGGTCTTGTTTTTCACCACTTTTATTGGCCTGGTTATTAGTGTCACGGGTGGTCCATGCACCACGTCCGCACGTTTTCTTAGTGCCTCGATTCACGAATCTTGCGATGATTGCTAAGCATAATATTATGGGCAAGGGATATCAAAGGGTAGTTATCAATTCCCGAAGGGTTTCCCTTCAACCTGGTATCGCTCCTACAATGATCCTAAGGAAAAAATCCTAATTCTTGAGTGCCTCCCCAACAACGATGCCAAAATGACAAGGTACAAATATGGTTTCCAATTCATAAGTATCTCTTTGCACTATGTCATTAATTTATCAACCAGAGGTTCAATATTATTGCAAGGCACTCTGTGCATTTTACACAAAAAAGAGAACTCGTACCAATCTAACTGGGAAGAAGGAAAAATCAAACGTAAAATATGTGTAGGTAAAGGAATGAGTCACAACACTTCGACCCTTGTCCCTGTTGGTGGTATCTTTGGGGGTTAAGTTTCTAAACTCTCATAACCCTGTCCCCTCATATGTTCACCTAGCAAAATTAAAAGTATTGTGATTCTACAACACACACACACACACACACACACATATATATTCAAAAGAATATGTCAGTCCTATTCTTACTCGTAAATCATTACTGAACTAATGCAACAAGATCAGATTTAGCAAACTTTAACAATTCCCAGTTCATAGTCCTATGAACGATATTAAAACAGTGTTGCATATAGAACATACATAACCAGATTCAACATAGAGTGCTTAGAATAAACAAAGAATCATATCATAATCAATGATTTGTAATATATGAATTCTAACAGTTACTAATCATCATTCTCCAACAAATTCCAGGGGCCATTGTGCAGCCTACATACACTCTTCAACATACATTCAACCAAAAAGAAAGAAACATAAACTAACAACCATGTATAAACTTAAGAGAAAAGAACTATAAATAGAAAGATAAATGGCACAGGGTCGTACCTGTGAGTGGGCCCAGGCTCACTGGTAATCCTGTGCTTCAACTCAACTAAGTTACCAGCAAGAAATCTGAGTACCACTCATAAAAAACAACCTTATAATTGAAATATTAAAGTTCAGAACAACGCTTTAGACAGTCTTGCTCTCACACTCTCCAGTCTCTCCCATGTGAGCGCACACATAAATATACAATAGATAGTTCAAACAAATCTGAGTACAAAGCGCCAATCTCCTAAAATATTGGAAAAATAGTTAAAACGGGCTAGATGCTTGTATTTGATGATTCACTCCGCTCCATAGGTCTGGTATACAAGCCAATTAGTTGCTCAAGTCCCACGATCCATCTGTTAAATAGGTATGTACCTATTTCCATTCAGATTTCATCATGTGTTCAGCATGAAGATGTTGGGTATCCCATTCAATGTCCACGGTTACTTATCTACGACCTTGTGACGATATTCCCTAGCGCTCAACTGAATACTAAATGCCAGTAGTTCCACTTGTTTGAGTGCCATCTTTTCTTTCAATGTATTTGTATGCTATATTTCTCATTAAGGTTATAATGTTGGTATTATCTCAGCGCTGAATAATATCATATGCTTGAGATGATATATATGTATAACGTGCCAAATTATATACGTAAAATTTTCAGGTGTTGGAACCTTATTGAATATAAGGTGTTCAATTGTTAGGATGGATATATCTTCTTAAAATACCTTATTTTGAGAATATAATATATCTTCTTAAAATATCTTGAATATGTATCTTCTATTGTAATTATTCTTGTGTCTTCAAAAGAAAAGAACTCGGGACACTTGCACTCTATGACCATAATTAGCTTTATTGAAAAACACACACATATAATAGTTCAAATATATTTTTAAAACTCATTCTAATCCTAGTCTATGAAAATAAATTAAGATGATTATATGGCAATTGTAATACCTTAGAAAAAGATAGGACTTTATGGGAGATAAGTCTTTAGCAAATGGAAAAAAGAGGTAAAATGTATATGTATATAGGATATAGGGGGACAAAAAGGTGCCAAAGTGGGGGTTCATCACTACCATTTGCAAGTGAACAAGGAAACCTAGGGTTAAACATGTCGAGATGAACTATGTTTGAAGCTCTCACCTATCCATACTCACCATGTGGCGGTAGGATCCATGTAAGACCACCTCACCTCTCTTCTATTGTAAGGTTAGGTTTAGGTCTTTGTTATTGTTATTTTTTTCCTTGTTCCTTACTCCCTTTCCCTAGATTGATAATCCTCTTCCCCGCTCCTAGTCATTTCTCTCTCGGCCACAACTCCCTTCACCAACCTTACATTTTCTTAGAGCATGTTCCTTTCCATAGAATGAATGACTGGTCATCCTCCTTTTCCTTCACCGCAACGGAATTTCTCTACACCCTTGCACTTAATCCTCGCAAGCCCTGAAACTTGCCCCCAAGCACGTAGACCATGATCTACAAGGCTCTAGGGTTTCCTCACGTCCCTCTAAATTCACTGTGGTTTTTCCCTGGTTCGCCTTGCCAATTTTGCGAAAACATCCCTAACTCTAAACCGAATACTTTCACAGTAACGCTCTGAACACATCGGAGAAGTTATTAGTAACTTCTCTGATGCGTTTAAAAAAAGTAAAAATCTTTTCCTCCACGTATTTCAGAACCTCTGGAAACAACTCCTCCAATCATATCGATGGAGTTACTTTCAAATCCTCTAATATGATCAGAGGAGTTACTTTCAAGTGCTCTGAACTCCTTGATATTGTGACAGTTCCTTTAGATGACAAATTGGAGATGTTGGAAACAACTCTTCCGATCTCATCGGAGGAGTTGTTACTAACTCCTCTGATGTGATTGGAGTTGTTACTAACTCCTTTGATGTGATCAGAGGAGTTGTTCTTAACTCTTTCGATCTGTATCGGAGAAGTTATTTTCTTAACCTCTGATCTCTCCTTTTAAGATGGTTCCAAGCATTTAGCACTAAAATCTCATCGAATAATTTGAGAATTTTCTACTATTAACCTGACACCTACATAAGGAAGCTTGCTATGTCTTGATAATTTTAGTAACTCTTATAATTGTCTAATCGTTTAGCTGTATTTCAAATAACATGCTCTAAACTTATACTTTTGCAAGATCAAACATGCCACCGCAGAAGAAGATGACGACGAAAGCAACAGGGGTTGAGCCATCTAGCAGCTCCCAACAAACAGTAAAGGAAGAAATTGTTGGGACTATATATGATGATACCTCAGGACTTTTGGAGAAGGATGGAGAGACCTTAAAATGGGGAGAAGTGTATTATAGTTTTAATAATTCAAACATCTTTGTGGAGGCGGAAGAGCCAGATGAACTCCAGGAATTCAAAAACATCAGAAAGTCAAGAATTTTTAGGGTAAAAAGACATCCAATGGTCTTCCCTTGCGTAGACACCATTTCGTGGATTTTGAAGAACATAGACATAAATAGTCGATATGTCTGTAACGCAAGAAAATAACCTATGGATTCATCCAGGCATGATGATTTGGCTAAGTGTTATCATATTCAACCTGGGAACAAAATATTGGATTCTCAACTCCTTAGGGAGTTGGAACTTACGCCAAAATATTTACTCCCTGCATGGTACAAAGCATATAAGTAGTTCAAATATCGACCCAAGAGTCAGTACCCCATGACCAATTTAAGGAAACCATGCGAGTATGCGGTGGCCATGTTGTGCACATTATACGGGGAACCAGATGAAACTCATTTCCCCCTATCATACATGCCTTTGATTTTTTTAGATGTGGGGGTTTCATTCAACTGGGTAGACATATTATCTGAAAATCTCAAAGTTGCCATCTCTGTAGTTACACAAGCACGACCAGGGACATTTCCCAGTTTCCATATGTTCTCATATCTCCTGGACATAATATGTACTTCCCATAGGTACCCAAACATGGAGTGGATTTGGTTTCCCACCAATGTCGCAATCCACATCTACTGCAAAGTGATTTGGGAGTACAAATACTAAACATAATATCAAAGGATTTGCGAGCACTTCCTTGCTCTCATATATGAATTTATTTTTTACACCTCCCCACCTTGTATGACAAACAAATCCTTAACATTCATAAGAAGGATCAGGGACTCGTATTTGATGGAGCATGGTACCTATATAAGAATATATGGTGCGATGAAACCACCCCACCTACTCCCTCGGTTCATTCCTGAAAAACTTGTGCTTCAAGAGGTAACACATCAAACTATCATACATGGGGTCAGAGGAATGATATACAGATCAAAGAAAGCAAATTGGCCTCCACTACCACTATACATTGTCAACTATTTATTTGAGAACACCAAGCAAGATCAAACAAAAGTGGACATCTTACTTTCCTACCACTTTGGAGAAGAAATATTCAGGAGGCCCGACCCTAAGAATATCGTCAAAGAGCACTTCAATAGCATGAGGCTCCCATATGAATACACCACTGAATTATGGGAAGAAGGGGAGGTGCATCAAAATGCCAGAACTTATGACAAAGTCATTTTCAACAGGCATGGTCATCCCAAAGGAAGGATCGCTGACGAAGAAGAAGCAAGAGAGGCGACCAAAAAAGAGGCAGAACAAGATGAAGCTGGGAGATCTTCTCCCATCTCTGTCTCAACTCATTAAAGTTTCGTTGAAGAGGAGGAGGAAGCACCAACAAATAAAAAGAGAAGAGACAAAGAGAAGGTGTTGAAAAAGAAGAGCGACGCTAAAAAGAAACAAAAATTCGAAGTCGACAATAAAAAGGCCAGAGCAGAAGGTGAAGCGAAAGCTCAAGCTGAGGCTGAAGCAAAAGCCACTACAGAAAAAAGAAAAGAAGCTGGCAAAAGCGGCAAGAGTAGTAGAAGAATTAGCAAAGAAGGCGATAATAGAAGCAATAAATAAAGTTGTTGAAGAAGAAAAATAGAGGAAGAATACAAAGAACAGAGAGGATGACACACACCCGATGGACTTGGATATCCCAGGAACATCCACCGCAGGTATAGGAGTAGAGACAATGAACAATGTTTTAGGCATCGGGCGTTGGGATCTTGTTCAATCATCCGAAGTATTGGATCTAAGAGGTGTTACATACGATAGTAAAACTGGTAGAATTGTGCAAGAAATAGTGAAAAAGGTGCCAATGACAAAAGGAGCCCCTATATCAGTGGTTACTCAAGTCCTTGTTGCATGAAATGTCAGGGAAGATCCTGTGGAAACAACTAGGACATGTTTTTCAATTATGGATGCAACCATAGACAATATACAGGGGTTATGTCAGCAGAACAAAGAGAAAGAGGTGAGGATCAGGGAGCTAGAAGAATGACTTCGGTAAGTAAAGATCGATAAAAGAAGCCTCCTCAAATTTAAGGCCAGTGAAAAAAAAGTTAGGAATGATTTGGAAGGTTCCATCATTGACATGTATGCCAATCTACACCTCTTCCAAAATGCAGTTACAATAGTCATTGACCAAAACAACTGGATACAAATACAGCTGACACAATACAACACTATCCGTGAAGGTATAGATGACATTGATACCTGGATAGCGAAGAATCTTGATGCACCTCTTGAGTTGTATAGACCCTCAAAATCAGTTAGAAAGACAGATCTATACACATTAGATCATTTCCAACAGATAGGTCAAAGAGAAGATAAAGAAGTAACCAAGGCAATGGAAATATGTTAAATGACTCACAAAGCTTCCCGGGAACTAATAAGGAATGGAAATCTCCCAATATTAGATGAACTTGGGAAGAATTTGGTCACAGAAGAATTGGTGAATGCAGTCCAAGATAGTACGAGTCGAAGGAAATAGATAGTCGAAGCGACAACCTTTGTCTCCACTGATCTCATTGACCAACATCTTCTACAACCAGTGAAGCTTCACACTATGATACATGATTTCATGACAAAATTAGAGAAGGACATGAGTGACCTTGATGATAGCATCACCATGAATGAAGAAACATTGGAACAACTAACATACATGAGAATTGAATCACTATACAACCAATTGGAAGTTTGGACAATTTATATCCAAAGCAAAAGTTCATAGGGAAAGGACAAAACGATTGTTTTTCTCTTGTCCTTTTCCTAACCAGTTCAAATTTCATCATTTATGCCACTTGTAATTAGAATAGAGAATATTAACAATTTTTTAATTGTCTCTTCAAGAAGGAGAAAGGACACATAGGAGTTACTAGCTTTTGTATAAAATTGGATAGAATCTCCTTGGTAAAGGAATTTTGGATTTTCAAGCATTGTATAGACCCAAGAACGTTTTCGAGAACTTATACTTTGTTAATTAATATTGAGAATCCCTCATGACCAACATATTATAGAAGGAATTATGTGTAGAAACAGATTGGAGCTTTGAACTACTTCAAGTGAAGATAATTGTTGTTTCTATGGACTATACGAATGCTTGTTTGTTGTAGACTAATTCTTATACAATCTTTGTCATTCTTTAGTTATTGATGTTTCTTTGAATATTTCGATGCCTTGAGATTTGTGGGTTATTACAGTATACGTTGTTGTGATATAGATTAATTTGATTATATACATTTGTATGCACTTGTCTCAAATCTTTCTCTTTTGTTAAAACTAATTGTATAAAAGTTGTGTAAGATTTTGGTTGCATTGATAACTCACTGGTTACTCTAGCGTGCTCCTAGCTAGGATACGTTAGCATAGATTAGTTGTCTTTACATACATGGTCTTCATCTACATCTTTGCATTGCATCCTCACCATCCACCCACCTCATTGGTACACTGGACCATAACTAGTACGAAAACCAAAATACAACAGTCGGGCCAAATTTCGGATGGGACTCCTAATTCCAACGGTGTATAGTCTAGTTGGGACTGTATACCGGGGAGTGCCCCTTGTTGCTGTCAGGAGAAGTTGAACCTGTCAACAAGATGTTTGTAGATTATCTTCATCATGAGGTTGTGGGCTCAGTGTATTAGTTGGACAGGGAAGATGGTTATTGGTTTGAGATTCGAGGACCGGTTGGAGGGGGCATCAAATTTCATCCCTTGGAAAGAAAGGATTGCATTATTGTTAGAGGAAAATGAGATCTGATATATTGTTGAGAAGATCCAGACTCTTCCTATTGATGCAACGCTTCTGGCTGCTTACAAGAAGAAGAATGTGAAGGCCATAAGAATCATCTTGGATGTTGTGAAGGATCACATCATTATGCATTTGACAGGGAAGAATAATGCATACGAGATGTGGGAATCCTTGACGAATCTTTATCAGAATGGCAACCAAAACAGGGAAATGGTGTTACGAGAGAAGCTTCACAGCATGAAGATGTCCAGATTTGATACAATTACATCCCATCCCACTAAAATAACTCAAATCCATGATGAGTTGGTTGTTGTTGGGGAAAAGGTTGAGGATCAAGAGTTGGTTAGAACAACCTTGAAAGGTTTCTCTAAACCATGGGATGCCTTCATTTGTGGAATTGTTGCTAGAGAGAATCTTCTCAACTAGGAAAGATTATGGAATGATTTCATGCAGGAGGAGATGAGATTGGGATCCAACCATGCAAGACAACAACGGGGTGATGAGGAGGATAATGTTTCTTTTATAGGAAAGGGAAAAGGAAGGGCCAAGAAAGGCTCTAGTGGTGGGCTACCTCAAAGGGTTATAAGAGGAGAGAGACGAGAAAAGTAAAAAAAATTCCTTGTCATAAAATAGGGCACTATGCTAATCATTGTCCAAATAAGAAGAAGAAGGGGAAGCCACAAGTTGCAACTTCAACAGAGGTGGATGAGTTTTCCACTAAGTTTGAGAAAGAGTTCTCATTAGCGACATGCCTCTCTTCGACTTCAACATCCACCGGCGTGTGGTACATTGATAGTGGTGCTTCCAGTCATATGATGGGAGTAAGAGAGTACTTCATAAATCTATCAGAGGGTGATGTAGATCTTGATATTGAGCTTGGAAATGACTCCACGGTCAAATCAGTTGGCCAAGGAATAGTCTCGTTTCATAGGGAGTCTCAACAGCCAATGAAAGTGAAGAAGGTGTTGTATGCTCCAAGGTTGGAAAATAACCTGATATCAATTTTAGCCATAGAGGATAGTGGGTATGAGACTATTTTCCGAGATGGAAAGGTATACATTCATCCTAGATGATCCAGTTCTAGGACAGTTAAGGTGATTGGGATCGTCCAGGGGAAGCTATATAGGCTCATGTTTAAGCCAGCTCAAGTGTTGATTCACAGCAGTAGCAGTGACCTAGGCGATTTATGGCATAGGAGGATGGAACACTTGCACCATGGGGATTTTAATGTGTTGAAGGAGATCATGATATTTTTACCAGAGTTCACTGTGGAGCATTAGGGTGTGCGTGCAAGGGGTGTGCACTCGAGAACTATTCCAAAATTCCATTTCCAGGAAGTGACAACAAGTCCAAGGGGATCTTGGATCTGATACACTCAGATGTGTGTGGGATGATGTCAATTGTGTCTTTGAGTGGATGTTGTTACTATGTGGAGTTTATAGATGATTTATCCAGGAAGACATGGATCTACTTCATGAATACCAATAATGAGGTCTTCAATCGATTTCAAGAGTTCAAGGCTCTTGTGGAAAATCAAACAGGAAGGAAGATTAAGGTGTTGAGATCTAACAATGGGGACGCGTATACGTCAAATGATTTCAAGAGCTTTTGTACACAAACAAGAATTAAGAGGGAGTTGACAGTTCCGCACAACCCACAAAAGAATGGGGTTGCAGAAAGAAAGAACAAGACCATCATTGGGGATGCAAAGGTTATGCTACATGACCATGATCTACCTATGTTCATGTGGGAAGAGGCATGCAATACAATAGTGTACACATAGAACATGAGTCCTCATAAGGTGTTAGAGAGCAAGACTCCTAAGGAGGATTTCACTAGAAGAAAGCCTGAGATTGGACACCTTTGGATTTTTGGGTGTCTTACATATTCTCGTGTCTCTTAGGAGAAGAGGATGAAATTGGAGCCCACTGTAGAGAAATGCATACTTATTATGTATAATGAGACTTCAAAGGCATATCATATCTATATTCTTGCACTAAGGAAAACAATCGTGAGGCGGGATGCGAAGTTCGAGGAGGATAGGGCCTTTAGGAGGTAACATGATTCACCTCCAACAAGTACAAAGGAGCAGGAGGCTCCGAAGGTTGAGGAGAGATCTACAGATCATCAATCTTCATATCAACAAGAGGAGAAAGAGGCTCCTTCCACACAGGAGGCCACTACCGCTTCAAGGAAGAAGAGGCCAAGATGGCTTCAACAGACCTTAAAAGATGCTCAGGAGCATGCGGAGGCTCCTAAGAAGACTTTTAGGGAGAGCATGCCATTACAGAAGTATTCCAGTTACATGGCACTCATGTGCGACATTATTGATTCTGAGCCTTCCATCTTTGAAGAGGACTTAGAGTAATAGGTGTGGCAGGATTCCATGGTCGAGGAGTATTCCTCCATCATGAAGAATGATGTATGGGATATAGTGCAGAGACAGGAGGGGAAATATATGGTTAGTTCAAAGTGAATCTATAAGATCAAGCATGCAGCAGATGGAAGTGTGGAGAAATACAAAGCGAGTACTATGGCGAGAGGATTCTCGTAGATAGAGGGAGTTGATTATGAGGAGACCTTCACACGAGTTGTTAGGTACACTTCTATCAAGGCAGTCATTTCCATTGCAGTAGAGATGGGTTGGAGGATACATCAGATGGATGTAAAGACCACATTTCTGAATGGGATCATTGAAGAGGAGGTGTACATCGAGTAGCCTCAAGGTTTTGAGGTGCATGGGAGACAGTCCCATGTATGTAGGTTGAAGAAAGGATTGTACGGGCTCAAGCAAGATCTCAGAGCTTGGTATTCGAGGATCGATAGAAACTTGCAGCAGATGGGCTTTGAGAAGAGTGAGGCAGATCCCAACCTTTATTACATTTTGGTTGGTGAGGACCCTCTCATTCGTGTCTTATATGTGGATGACATATTTCTTACTGGGTCAGAGAAGCTCATCGAGGGGTGCAAGTGAGATATTGCTTTGGAGTTTAAGATGAAGAACAACAAGTTGATGCATTATTTTTTGGGATTAGAGGTGAGGCAGAGAGGATAGGTTAGATCTTCCTGGGATAGGGAAAATATGCAGTGGATATCTTGATGAGATTTGAGATGATAGATTGCAGGCCTATGTCTACGCATATGACAACCAACTTGAAGAAGTTGGATGCTTCTGAGTCTGATTTGGTTTATCCCACCTTATATCGACAATTGATTGGTTCTTTGATGTATCTAGTCAACACTAGATCGAATATTTGTTTTTTTGTCAACACCCTTAGTCAGTTCATGGTTGAGCCGACGAGGGTGCATTGGGTGGCAGTAAATCATGTGCTTAGGTACCTTCGAGGTACGATAGATTATGGACTGAGCTATGTTCAGGGGGATGGAGTCAGATTGATGGGTTACACAAACTCTGATTGGGTAGGTAGTGCAATTGATAGGAAAAACAACTCAGGGTGTTGCTTCAATTTGGGATCGACAGTTGTGTCTTGGTTCAGCGGGAAGCAAAAGTCAGTGGCATTGAGCTTTGTAGAGGAAGAGTAAATGGTAGCTAGTTAGCCTATTTGTGAGGCCATATGGCTTCACAAGTTACTCATTGGATTATTTGGTCAAAAGTTGCAACCGACCACCATTCATTGTGATAATCAGAGTTTCATTAAAGTCTTAGAGAATCCAGTGTTCGATGACAAGTCGAAGCATATTAAGACCAGGTATCACTTCATTTGGGACTATGTTCAGAGAGGAGTTGTGAAGCTTTAGTAAATTTCTACAAATGAGCAGGTTGTCAACATCCTCATGAAATATTTATTGAAGGGGAAGTTTGTGTTCTTCATAGATAAGTTGGGGGTGGTATAGAACACCTTCCTCGCTAAGAGGGAGTGTTAAATTATGGTAGCTCAGATAGGTGTTTTTGCATTGGCTCAAAGTTGAAGCATGCAAAAGTCGTCTAGAAACTTTCTCATACTTACTTTACTTTTATAAAGTGACTTTTATTATAAAAAAAAAAACACATTAATTAATTTTTAATTAATGTTGACTTTGCTAAATTTCATAAAGTATATTTAAGTGAACTTTAGATTATATCATGACTGTAGATCTAAGTTGATCTCGTCCATAGATCGAGGTGATGATTATGAGGTTGGAGATATTGAAGTAAAAGAAGCCAGAAAAAGGAAAATCGACTTAATGTGACAGGTGAGAGTTGAAGAGATGAGGAGAAGAGAAAAGAGAAAACAAAAAGGGTGCATTTCCCAAGGTAAGGGATATTTCCCAAGAAAGGGTGCATTTCCCAAGGCAAGGGGCAGATTTCCCAAGGAAAGGGTGCACATCCCAAGACACGAGGGCATGAATCCCAAGAAATTCGTACAACACGTGTGGTAGGGTGCAGGGATTGTAGGGTGCATGTGTGGTTGACTGCACATTTTCCAAGGCATTGTACAACAATTAATGCAGGTCGTACATGTCATACAACAATTGGGAAGTGTTGGCATGATTCCCAAGGCTACATACAAGTTCATTTATTGTTATAATTTTTAGAATTCTCTGTGGGCTCAAAAATCAATAAAAATCTCTCATTTGCTAGTTTTCCTTTCGGGGTTTTTCCAGGGGTAGTTTACGCAAAAATTACTGTGTCAAATTGCTCTGATTGGTTTACTATTTCTGCTATGCATGTGCTATTAATAAGCTCAGTGTATTTCTATTCATAAAAAAGAGATATGGAATTTTATTGTTTTCCGTGCATGTATTGATTTCCGTGCATGCATGCATCTGAAATTTATTTTTATTGGAAGTAGGAATCAAATTTGGGCTTAAGAAAATTAACAATGGATGAGGCCAAAACTATAGTTTCTTGATGCATAGATTAACATATTATGTTTTTGATAAGGCCCGGGCCTCCATTAATAGAGTTGCCTATACGAAATGTAATTTTTTTCTTCTTGAGAAATGAAGTGTGATTTTTTCTTTGGGGAAAAAATAAATAAATAAATAAATTGTAGACATATAGTTTTACTTATGGTAACATAAAGAATTCACATTTCTCAATAAAAAAAACCATACTAGCATACCCATCTACATATAGATAACATTGAATATGTCCTTGCAATTGAATTCATAATACATTCATAATTATTTCCTACAAAACAAATTGACAGAAATGACAAATCGCTAACATATGCAAAAAACAATCAATTTACAATAGTGCACCATTGCATGAATAAACCATGAATTAGCTTCTCCATGTATTCAATCTTTAGAAAAAAATCCTTAAATAGAGGTACAAGAAAAAGCTAGAAGCTTTCAAACCATGAATTAGCTTCTCCCTATATTCAATCTTTAGAAAAAATTCCTCAAATAAAGGTACAAGAAAAAGCTAGAAGCTTTCAAATCCATCCTAAAGCTTGATAAAAATATACAATACCCAATTCTGGGTTATCCAGCCCCCTTTTGACTGAGGGTGAAATTGCAACAAATGATTTTAGTGTACACACCACCTCGCAATGGAAATGGGTGCGATGAATGATTTTGGTTTATACACCACCTCATAGTTTATACTCTTTGTGCTCTTTGTTTCAAGCGTCAAATCACATTGTTTTAAAGCAAAGAGAAACACACTCCTAATGAAGACTATAAACTTTATTCATCCATAATCTTCATTGAAAAACACTTATAAAATTAAGTTATAACTATATGCTAAGATACAATATTTTCAAACAAAATTAACAATAATAGTAACTAGTTGTGATGAGTGATTTGAAGAAAAGGTAGAAGATCACTCATAAACACTATAAACCCAAGGGACATGGATGCATTTATTGTTCCCTAGCTCATTTAGCTTTGAATACTCATAATCCTTATTAAAGTAATTAACTCCTCATCCTTTGTACTCTAAAAATATTTAGTATATATATATATATATGAAAAAAAAGAAATATTAAAAATTAGTTAACGAAAAATTATATAAGGGATGAAGTTCTCTTTTTAACATTTTTTTTCATATATGAAATGAGGTAATAAGTTAATCTTGTAGTAAATAGACTTTTTTACCATCATAAATCTAATAAAAATTTTGCAAAAATTTTATAATCCAAAAAAATGCTTTTCCCAATTCTAAATCAATTTAAATAATAAAAAAAAATAATCAAAATTTCATATTCATAAAAATTCGTTTCAAATTAATGAAAACTGACTATTCCTATTATTAAATGCTAACAACTAAAATAAATTTTGTTACAAGATTAAAATGTTCCTAAGATAAGACTATTTTCAATAAATTGTTATGATAAAAACTTTGACTATTCGTGTTGTTATTAAATGCTAACAACTAAAATAAAATTTATTACAAGATTAAAATATTAAAATGCTCATTTTCAATAAATTGTTGTACTTTGAAATGGAAATAGGTTTATATAAGTACATAATCAAAATATATAAATAACTTTTTGAAGTGTTAATTAAAACATCAAAATAAAGATATTGTTGACCAAGAGCCCTGTTCAAAATGGAAATACTTTACGTACATAATTAAAACATAAAAATTACCATTTTAAGTCTATAATTAAAATATTAATATAAGGGTTATTGTTGACCTAGCAGTGATCCAATCTTTTTCATGCCCTTGAATGTAGCAACGTTGTAGTCTATAAAAGTCACATATCTAAATTGAAATGAAGCCACGTCTCTGTCAATCCTACACATCCTGGGCAGAAGCCCCGAGGCTTGTAGTTAGATTAAACTAAAACTCAGTTACTGGACATCAACACATATAATCTATTTGGAGAACCTGTCGAACGATTATTTTATGTTTATAAGTTAACCGATTTACACATGGGAGCGAAAAAATAAGTACATATCTTGTGCAGACGCCATTCAATTCAATTAGCCTTTCCATATCGAATGGGTATACGCAGGGAAGCAGGCCCAGCTATCATATCCTCCCAAAGAAGCTTTGAAAGAGCAAGTGTGAGGGGTCCTTCTTTCCCTGCCAAGAGTTATAACATTGTTATGATCATATATAACTTTATTGTAACATGATCAGCAACAGGATTAGGATTAGCACATACCATTGCCAATGGGTTTACCATCCCATCCTGTAACGGGAAGTATAGGCAGCCCACTCCCCACGAGCATCATTTCTGCCGCGCCTTTTCCTTCATCTAAAGTTATGTTCCCAACGCGGATATTCTTTAGTAGGCCTTGTTCTACCAAGGTTGCTGCAACTGCCAGTAACCTTTTAGCAGTGCATCCACTAAGAATCTTGTCAAATGAAGGCAGTAATAGTTCATTGTTTTTACTGATAAATGCCACGTTGACATTGGGTCCTTCAGCAATATAATCTTGATCATCAATCCAAATAGCAGCAAAGGCCCCTTTCTCTTCTGCTTCCATTTTGGAGAGAACATTAGGTAAATAATTTACGTTCTTCATTGTTGCCATCTCTGGAGATTTCATAGGAGTAGAGGATGTTATAACAGTGACCCCCTGGCTACTTGGTGAATAGTCATCTTCAATAACAATGGCATAAAACGCAGAATTGGGACAGCCAGCAGGAGAAAGTAAGAAATCTCCTGGACCTGCACTTAACCAATATCGCAAAGATCCTTTCCTGCATTGTGAAGCAGCTACTGTTTGCAAGAGAATGCTCCTTACAGATGAACGGTCAAAAGGAGGAATAACCTTTGCCTTGGATGCAGATCTCAAAAACCGGTCCAGGTGAGAATCCAATTCATAGAGATAACTGTACACAATTAGATTTCATTAGCCATAGAACTTTGTTTTTTCGATATGCTAAGCGTCTGTTTATCTACACAGGCAAATGTTATCTGTCATCCTCATGTGAATGGCCCACAGGCATTGGATCAACTACGAGTCGTGGAGGAGAGTAACGCTGAAACTGGGAATGTCAATTAATTCTACTACCTTTCTATTCTAGGATGAAAAGCATTTTACAGTTCATTCAATGAGATGTTAACTAAACTTCTCTGCTTATGAATCAAAATAAAATTAAAAAAATTAAGAAGAAATACCAAAATTTTATATATATATATATTAAGCATCTAGAGATTTGTAATTTGATTTCTTTTTACTCCTTCTCAGTGTTTAAATAATCTAAAGTTAAAATGGACGTTATAAATAAATGTCCGTATTTATTGGGACAAATTAAAAATGGTTACTGTGGATTTTCCTAGAAATTTTAATAACCACTCTCCACCACAGAAATCTTAAAACAAATGTGCATATGTTTGTGAATCTTTAATTTAATTTCACTCCCACCAAGTAAATCTCAAAACACATGTGTATATGTTTGTGAATCTTTCATTCAATTTCAGTGAGTCAAATTCGACTGCAGCAATCCAATCATGAAAATGGATATGTTTGTGAATCTTTAATTCAATTTCACTCCCACCACATAAATCTCAAAACACATGTGCATATGTTTGTGAATCTTTCATTCAATTTCAGTGAGTCAAATTCAACTGCAGCAATCCAATCATGAAAGAACCTGGTAGAATACAAGAGATGTACTATGCATTGTGCAATGTACTAGGTTCACTTACCACTACGTACATTTTATATATACACATAAAAATCATAATTCAGCATTTAGCAGTTCAAGTTAGTGAAAGAAACAAGAAATACTATCTACATTCAATTCATGCCAAACTCTGTTAAGCCCTAGACAAAGCCCCATGTTAAGCCTTATATATTGAGTTATTACATTTATATTGTTATATTACTGTTGTCAGCTAGATCCTTTAATTGTAATCATACTCTTTGTCTCCTATATATACCAAGTAGACTTAGTTTTAGAATAATCTCATCTTGTACATTTGTTCTATGGTAAAAGGAGGTTGCCCCCTCGAAGAGGCTATCTTTCATTCTTTAATTCTCAAGGCAGAGAGTTACTTCTATTTCTATTTTCAAGTTATTTGGGTGTTTGTTGCCTAACATTTGGTTTCAGATCATAAAGTCCTAAGGTTTTTCTCCATCAAACAAGTCATCTTGGCATTTTCGATATAACATTTTTTTGGTGAAGTTTTAGACTGTGAACTTTTCAGGAGCCTAAGAAGACATAGTGAAGTACTTGAGATAAAAATTTGAGGTTTTGGTTCACTATACTTTCTGAGATATAGCCTATGGAAGTTAAGGTCTTTGACTAGTCCTAAAATTAGTCCCAAACAAGTCATCTTGGAATTTTCCCTATAACTTTTTTTATATGAAGTTTCAGACTCCGAAATTTTCAAGAGCCTGAGGAGACATAGCAGAGTACTTATGGTTAAAAATTCAGGTTTTGGTTCGCTATTTCTGAGATATAGCCTGTAGAAGTTAGGGTTTTTGACTAGTCCTAAAATTAGTCTCAAACAAGTCATCTTGACATTTTTTCTATAACTTTTTTTCGATCAAGTTTCAGACTATGAAATTTTCAGGAGTCTAAGAAGACATTCTAGAACATGTGATAAAAATTTCAGATTCTAATTCACCACAATTTTCGAGTAACAAGATGTGGAAATAAGAGTTTTTTCCTAGCCCTAAAACTAGTCCCAAATAGGTGTTATGAGTAAAATAATCATATATGCTTCTGTAAAGATCCAAATTGAATGCCACCGGTTTTGTTGTGTAGGACAAAGACCATACTATTTCAGGTTAAAATTTCAGAAGTTGATATAAAACAATTGAGCAAGTGGCAGTCTGTACAGTTTCACTATCCCGAAAAAGAAAAAATTAACAAGTTTTGGAAAAGTTACCGTAACTTTTCCTTGGCACATCAGAATTTAGTCAAACTTGAGGCATTGCAGAGAAGACATATCAGGCTACCATCGACCAGAATTTCCAAATCAAAGGTGTAGAAATTTCATATTTATAATAGGTGCAAGATCAGCCTCAAAGCAGTCTCTAAATCTAGGTTTTAAAGGTACGTAACTTACAATTGACATAAATTTGATTAGAAGCTTTGTTTTAGGTGATTTAAAAGTGTGGTAAAGTTATATAAAAGAAGTATAGATAAATATTATTGTTATGCCACATGGAAAAAGGTGTTCCAAATATTGATACACCAATAAAATCTCCAAAGAACTCAACCATGACTCAAGAAGAAAGTGAAAATATACATAACTAGCTATCCGAATTGGAGATCCAATTTAAAAAATTGAGGGATGGGTCAACAACAAAACATGATTTGATAAACACACAAATACAACTACAATAGATGGAAAATAAGATGAATGAAAAGATGGATCAATTACAAAATTCCATGTCATCCATGATCTTCCATACCCTAGATGACTCATGAGAGGTTCCCTAAAGGAGATATCAGGGCGCAAGGAAATCATGAAAATGTGGAGAACATAGAGATTGAGTACCATAATCATGATTATTCATCGCTCCAAGATCTGCATCATCGAGGGTTCAAATCAACGCCAAGGAACTACTCAATTCCCAAGATTGATATAAGGAAATTTGATGGTAAAGATCCTATAACATGGATATTCTAGATGGATCAATTCTTTGATCTACACCAAGTGCCAATCTTACAAAAAGTAACTCTTGCACCCTTGTATTTAGAACTTGATCAATTTGTTTGGTACCAATGGCCTTGTGAAAGAAAAAAAGGATTCTATTGTCTCTTGGTCCATTTTTAAGGATGAATTGATAGCACATTATGGAGATATTAAGAGAAATACATTTTTTAGTCAGTTGATAAATCTCCGACAAAGAGGTCCAATTACAGAGCATATTCAACAATTCCAAAAACTATCTCTCGGGATAAATAACATTCCAGAGGATAATTTGTTAGATCTCTTTATGGGCACTTTAAAGGAGAACATTCAACATGAGGTGCATCTCTTCGAACCTAAATCCCTAGAGCATGCTTTCAATGTGGCCAGGAAAGTTGAAAGTAAAAATATGGCTACTAGAAGAGTGGTCACTAACAATTATAGAGAGCATCATGTTCCCTCTCCTAACCTCACTCAACCTACAAGGTTGACACCTCAACAAATGGATGAAATAAGAGCAAAGGGACTACATTTCAATTGTGGCAACAAGTACAGTAAGGGGCATAAATGTGGTGAGAATAAATTATTCTACATAGACTGTGAAGAGGAAGAAGATCAAGATATGGAACCTGTTGACCGCCTCTTTGTTAATGTTTAAGCCATTATTATAGTTCTTTGCATTTCAATAGATAACAATAGCATAATACAAGATCACTGAGAGATACACAATCACAAGAGACACAACATTTATCCTGGAAAACCCTCTAGGGGAAGAAAACCCAACAAAACTTCCTTATTATAGATAGCCAATACAATGCCAAGAGATAACTCAAACTAAAACAGAAGTTCCTCTCCCAAAGATGCGCCACTCTTTCTCCTTCTTCTGCACTTCCGAAACTTGTCTCTCAAAATGAGCAAGTGAGTTGTGTCTAAGTGAGGTGCTAGCCTCCTTATTTATATTAGACTGACACGTGTGAAGTGTCTCTTCACTGGCAAGGCCGACTTCTCCAACTGGGTGGTTATAACCACCTTTATTATAATTCAGCTCCCCTTTAATATTTTCTGGGGTCGACTTCTTATTCTGCCTATTACAATTATCTTTTGACCAATCCGCAAAAGGGGATTTGGTCCTTTATAATAACCGACATGATCAATCCGCAATGGGGATTGATCCAATGAATAATATATCAAATAATAATAAGAATACACTTTGCAGTTACATTATTTTAACACTCCCCCTTAACAAGAAGGGTATTCTTCAGCAACATCATACGAGAGAGAGAGGCCTTTATCATCAACAGCATCAAGTGGGTGAGAGGACAACATCATCAATATCATCTTGGAACACTGACTGGCGTATCTATAAATCATCGGAAGTTTTCTTCATTGGCAGCATCGTCATTCTCAAAGGAATGCCATCATCATCTGCATCACTATGTATTAGTATAAAAATTGATACATCATCATCATCATCATCACAGCACGAGGTTGGCTCATCATAATACAGAACTGGCTTTACGTCACAGCTGTCAAGCTGGAAGCTCAGTACTCGTCTCATCTCAATGTCTTGCTTTACGTCACAGCACTCAGGCTGGAAGCAAGATACTAGACTGGTTTTACGTCACAACTATCAGGCTGGAAGCACAATACTAGTCTCATCTAATCGTCTTGCTTTACGTCACAGCACTCAAGCTGGAAGCAAGATACTAGACTGGATTTACGTCACATCTATCAGGCTAGAAGCATAGTACTAGTCTCATCTCATCGTCTTGCTTTACGTCACAACACTCAAGCTGGAAACAAGATACTAGATTGGCTTTATGTCACAGCCATCAGGTTGAAAGCACAATACTAGTCTCATCTCATCGTCTTTCTTTACGTCACAACACTCAAGCTGGAAGCAAGATACTCGTCCTTCTTTACGTCACAACCATCCGGTCGGAAGCAGGATACTAGACTGGCTTTATGTCACAGCTATCTAGCCGGAAGCTCAGTGCTAGTTGTTGCCGTCCTAATACACACTTGCTAACGTGAGCTAAGTCCTGCTCACTTAGTGTGTCCTTGGAGGCACAATGCCTAGGTTTTTAGTCCACACTGTCACCTTGACTAGAACCTCTTCCTTCTAGGCTTACTCCTAGAGAAGC